>CM038219.1:154826758-154884008 GCA_021442155.1 Cymbidium sinense | reverse complement strand
TGTTGGTTTGCAACAATCAATTAGGAAGAAAGCATGGGGACTCACATCTCTTATAGAGATTGATTGTGGGATAGTGTCTTGGCTTGGCAGTGTGTCGACCTAGAGGCATTAAGTGAATATCCTTTAAGGGACTTGTCTTCCTCAAAGTAGTAAAGAGGAAATGAGCCTCTAGGGGACTTATCATAAACCTCAAATATACTCAACCTAGTCAGTACATGATGGCTAGTTTAAGAAGAAAGCGTGTAGGCTTACATCTTCTTAAACAAAGTTAACATGAGGTAGCTTACTGGTTGTGCAGTGAAGTCTACCAAACTAACATGACAATCGTCAATTTACAGTGGTCAAGTTAGGAAGAAAGTGTGGGGACTCACATTTGCCAGACAAGTGACCATTGGGGTGACAGACTAGCGAGGTGGCATGTCAGCCCAACCCAGAGCAGCTAATGAGTGAGTGCCACAGGGGGCTTGCTCACATGTCAAAATAGCATAAAATAAAAGATATGTGTTTGTTATTGTGTTTATATTTATTTTTGAGGGAATATGATGCCTCTCGGGTTCTCTTTCACTTATCCTAAACACACTGGGGAATTTGATGAAATAGAGCCATGAATGGTAGTTGTGATCCCACCAAGAAAGGATGCCACTTGGGTTCTCTTACACTTAACTTAGTTGTGCTAGTCAAAATAGGATGCCTCTTGGGTTCTCTCACACCTATTCTAGTAGTGCTGGGGAATTGTGTTTAATTTGTGTTCTTGTTATGAAAGAAGGAATTGATGCCTCTTGGGTTGTCTTACACCTAACCTAAGTATGTCGTGGCGGATTCGAAATAAATAAAGAATGTTTCGAAAGAAGAGAATATTTTAATGAATTGGAATGAAATTTTTGAAGATAAAACTATTTTTAAACATGATTTTATGGGTAATATTTTTTCAAATATAACCCATTAATTAGAAATATGTTTCCCTTTACAACCAATAAGTTGATAATATCCTCCTTAGTAGGCCTTCTCTATGACAAAAAGGCCTTCTCAAGTAGGTTCAAACTTGCCTCCCATCTTTCCACGGGCAACAATTGGTCTCCTTATAACCAGAATAAGTTCTCCTACTTGAAAAGTTCTAGGGCAGACCAGCTTGTTGTGAGCTTAAATCATCTTGGCCTTGTACAACTCGAGGTTCTAGCACGCCCGTAGGCGTCTCTCTTCCAAACCTTCGAGATCTTCTAACCGCAACTTGGTATTTTGCTCTATAGTGATTTGACTACCCATTGGTATCCTTAGTGATGGGAGCTAAACTTCTAATGATAGAATGGCTTTGGACCCATATACTAAGGAGAAAGGGGTAGATTTAGTTAGAGTTCAGTGTGTGGTGTGGTATGTCCACAAGGCTTCAACTAGTTACTCATGCCATTATCGCTTATTGCCGTCGAGTCCCTTCTTTAGTATTTGGATGAGAGTCTTGTTGAATGCTTTTGGTAGGTCATTTGCCTTGGGGTAGTAGATGGTGGAGCATCTCCAATCTATCATGTCTTCTAGCAAGCGTTAATCTTGGTGCTCTTGAATGCAGTACCATTATCGGATATAATTCATCAAGGCACCTCAAACCTATATACTATATGGTTTCTAAAAAATAGGAGCACATACTGAACTGTGACCTCTCTGAGTGGGATTGTCTCTACCCACTTGGAAAAGTAGTCGGTGGTAGCTAAGCTGAATCGATGACTCTTGGAAGAAGGAGGATTGATCTGACCCACAATGTCGATACCCCAACATTTAAATGGCCATGAGGCCAATGCAGGGTGTAGAATGTTGGGTGGTTGATGTAGGACTACACCATGTACCTTACATTGATGGCATCTCCTAGCTACGTTCCTGCAGTCTGTAATCATCGAAGGTGTGTAGTATCCTAGTCTCTTGATCTTTGCTTTCATCTTCAGACTAGATTGATGTGCTCCACATAGACCTGAATGTACCTCGATCACACGATCTTACGGGCTTGTTTTCTAAACAGAGGTGCCATCCACGAGAGCGTAGGAGAGGGCTCTCTGCTTCATCTGATGGGCTTGCAATTTCTTGTGAGAAAGTTTGCCTCTAATCATGTAATCCATGAAAGGTTGGCTCCAATCTAGCTTCTCATCCTTTTCGATAATGGCAACCTCCCCCTCACGAGAAAGTCTCTCGATGAGTTCAGCATTAATAAGGGATATGACTTGTCGATTTTGACCCTTATTGGAATGGACTCATCTTTTGATGCCAATTCCTTGGTGAGTTTGTCTAAAGCATCAGCTATTGCATTCTCTCCTCAAGGAGCCTTGTAGATGGCGACCTCAGGGATTTGGGCCAACAGCTTCATGGTATACTCATGGTAGTGACGAAGCTTAGGTTTTAGAACCTTATAGGATCCAACAATCTGGTTGATAACCAACTAAGAATTCTTGTAGTTGATGCTTTTCATACACTATAATAGCTAACTCAGTGACAATCAAAGCTCATACTCGGCTTCATTATTGGTGGGATTATAGAGAGAGAGAGTATGAAAATCTCATCATCACATCATCTAGAGTTAAGAGAACTATTCCTACCCGCTTTTCTTAGAAGAGTAGATGTGTTCTTCTCCTTTTGAAAAGAATCCACTCCATCAAAATACATCTCCTAACGATGATTGTCAATCTCCCCTAAGTTCATGATTTATTCATCAGGGAGGTTGTCACTAAGCGGAGAGTCAAGGAAGTGGGTGTGTTGCTAAGAAGTCGCTTGTGCCTATCCTTTCACCGCACGGAGGGGTACAAATATAATATTGAACTGTGAGAGAATCATGGACCAACATGCCAACTATCTGGATAACGTCGGTCATGTCATGAGATACTACAGTGGATTGATTCTTGAAATCAAGTTCACCTTATGAGAAAGCATGTAATGCCATAGCTTTTAGGATGCAAAGATTAAAGCTAAGCAATGTTTCTCAATAGGTGAGTAGTTCACGAAGGGATCGGACAGGTGAGTGGTAGCATTCTCCATCCCTCATCATTGGCTTGGGCCAACAAAGCGCCAAGGAGTCATCCAATGCGGTGTAGAGGATCAATGATTTGCAGAGATAGCTACGGCACTTCACTAAATACGATTGATGTCTTCAAAGGCATGTTGACACTTATCATCCCACTTGAACTTAGCATCCTTTTTGATAAGTGCTGAAAATGACTTGTATCTCCCCGATTGATTGGAGATAAAGCGTCTTTGATATGCCAACCGCCCTTGGAATGATCTGAGTTTGGTTAGACTTTTAGGGGGTGGCATTTTAAGATGGCTTTGATCTTTTCTAGGTCTATTTCTATTTCTTGGTGTTGAACAAACAAAAGGAACTTCCCTAAAGAAACTCTGAGTGCACACTTCAGGGGGTTCATTTTGAGGTTAAATTATCTTAATCATTTGAAAACTACTCTCAAGTTAAAGAGATGGTCTTTTTTTCTCTACTATTGACTACTTGATCATCAACATAACATTCAACTTGATGATGAATGAGTTCATTGAAGATCTAAGTCATGGCCCGTTGGTATGTAGCATTAGCTTTTTTAAGGCCGAAAGGCATGACCTTATAATAATAGATTTCGATCGGAATTTGAAAGTGTTTCTTTCATTCTCGGGGGCCATCTTGATTTAGTTATAGCCAGATGACCCATCCATGAAGGATAATGCTGCATGAGATAAGGCGATGTCCACCATTAATTCTAGTATAGGAAGCATCAATTCATCTTTAGGACATGCCTTATTTAAGTCCCTAAAATTGTTGCATATGCGAATTTGGCTATTCTTTTTCTTAAATGGGGTGACACTGGCTAACCAGGTAGGGTATTTTCTTCCCTAATGAAGCCAACATCGGTTCTTGACCTTAGAATGACGTTGTTTGATTTCTAATCACATGCCTAGGAGCTTGCTTGATAGGGTTAGCATTAGGGTCTATTGCTTGTTTGTGGGCTACTCATGAGAGATAATCAGGCATCTCTTTATAGCTCCATGCAAAAGTTAAACTCAATCAATAGCCTAACTAAGTCATTGATTTCTTCTTCATTTAGTAAAGCGATGTATGTTGGGCGTGGATCTTCTTCCATCCCAAGGTTGATTTCTTTAAGTTTGTTGATAGTTGAATGGATTTCTTTCTCAAATTCTGGAGGTGCATCTTTGATTTGAAGATTATCTAGCTCATCTAAAGTTTCTAAATACACTTCCTCATAAGTGTTAGTGTGGTTTGAGAAGATTTTATCAAACTTCAGATGATTGGTGACAACTAAGCAGTAATCATTGTCATCGACTAGACCCACTATACCGAATCCTACTCCTGATCTTAATTGTCCATCCCTGCCTTTGTTGTTTCACAAATTTTTAAAATACTCTAACCTGTGCTTGGATCATGTATAAGGAATCGAACCTTTCTTTGCAAGATTATGAACACTAGGCGAATACCAATCAAAAAGTAATTCCATTAAATCTTTATATGAATTATCCTTAAGTTCTACATCAGCTTCTGGACTTGAGAATGATGATCCCAATAGGAATCTCTTTGTCTTAACATCCATGGAAGACCTAGGGGCTTCCTAAACTACTAAATCTTCAACTTTTTGAGAAGAAAGTGAGGTTAGAGCTAAAGTTCTCAGCTGCTACCTAATGGTTTTACATAAACCTGATTCAAAAATATTCATGCTTTGCTTAGAGGCCTGGTCTTCATCATTGTCCAGCTCGAGTGTCACCTCCAATGAAATCCATTGAGAGGGGTTGGTTGGTATGCTAATTACATGAGACTCATCCTTTGAGATAGATTCCAAGTCTATATGAATAATATGGTACTCCTGTGAACTAAAACATAACCCCTGTTGGCTAGCGACCAACCAGGGCATCTTCTGCATCTAGAATTGCCTCTATGTCTACCTCTACCTCTGTCTGGTGTAGGTTAAGTCATCTTACTCATATGTATGTATGGTGGAACAAACTGTGGGTAATGTGTGACATGGATCTATCTCTTCTTGGTGTTCTTTTCTCATTCACTTGTATTTTCCTTTTCCTTTTCTTTTCTTTTCTTTTTCCTTTTCTTCTTTTAATTTAAATTTTGACCAAGTTCATGAGAAAAGGTGTTTTGAAATATAGTATGCCACATCTTCATATATCTCAACTTTTCTAACTAAAAATGGCTTTTCATATGCTTTGACACAGTATTCAATCCCATCCTTTGAACTTGATGCGATGGAGGGCGGATGGAATCATCTTGTTCCGGTGATCCAAGGTCGAGAAAAGCAGTGAATCAAGTATTTAAATCAATTATATAGAACTTGGCTTCAGTCTTCCAGTCACTTATCTCCAAAGGTAACACTATGGAGCTTAAAGCCCTCTTGCCTTGTTTATTGAATCCTCTTAGCATCATCCGATCTCCTTGGAGTGCAGAGATGTCAATCTTCAAATAGGCAAGGGTATTTAGACTCATAATGTTCATTGATGCACCTCGATCAACTAAAACTCGAGAAATTCTGAATCTGCCCATGTCCACTGTGATGTAGAGGGGACGGTTGTGCTCCATGTCCCCTAGAAGAAGGTCTTCATCAATGAATATGACTCCCTGGGCTTCTTTTGAATAATATTCTCCTCTCCAACAGTGGTCAGCTAAGCTAAGCATATCTCTAGATCAAGAAGAACCTTTATTAATGACTCCCTCATCTCTTTGGATAAGATAAGGGCATCATATATGCTTAGCTTAGCTGGCAACTTTCTTAGGTAAGCAAGGAAATTGTAATCAACTTTGGGCTGATCCTCCACAAGGATATCCATGAGTGGAGTATCCTGTGGAGGGGCTTCTTACTCACTAATACCAATGACTTATTTTCCCTTATCTTGTGGTGCTGCCCTAGGAGGTAGAACCTTGCCACTATGAAGGTTAACTTTAGTGATCTCTTGTGGCAGTTTAGTGGAAAATTCTACTTGCTCGTCAGGCTCACCTACAACTTCTTCTATAGGACCCTCAAAATCAGATGATTCCAAGTCTATCTCAAGAGGTGAATCCATATTATTCAGAGAAGGAAAGTCCATATTTGAATCATAAAGAGGAAGATAGGAGTTGTTATAATTATTATTTAGACTTTAAGAGTTTTCTATAATAGTAGAATTAGACAATCCATCATAAGTGACACAGATGTAATTCAAACTAGCTTTATTTTTGATTTCTTGAATTTAGAAGGAGGTACATAGTAGAAATCTAGTAAAGTAAGTGGGGTGAGGATTTGATGCCCTCATCTGTACAAAATGTTTACTAGAAGAAGAGCTAGGCAAACAAGATGAAGTAGTAGTTGCAATAGTGAAATGGAGACTAGGCTCAGTCGATGGTTGCGCTACTTGGCTATCTCGAGAAAGTATGGGTTGTTGCTGCTGCTGCTAAGCTCCCACTTTCCCCAAGTTGTCTTTGGCAACTTGTGAACCTTTCTTGATGTTGGAGGTTGCCTCACACCAGAAAAGTTTCTTGATTTTGAAAAATCTTTTAGAGGTTTGGGATAAGGATATTTTCTAGCCTTCTTTGGTTTTGAGAGGATCACATGTATCCACCAATTACCCTAATAGAACTGGATGGTTGTTCCACTAGGTATTCCTTTGGGATAATTATGGCGCCTGACTTGTAGCTATGCTCAAGCCAGTCCTTAAATATAAAGCAATCCTCCAAAACATGGCCTAGCATGTGATGGTAGGGGCAAAAGTTAGTATTATTGCTCCTGCCCACTTCCTCTGACTTCCTAGGCTCGGGTAGCTAAAAATCAGGTTTTTTTAAGAGGTTCTTAAAGATTTTCCTTACTACATCCCTTTTAAATGAATAAGGCTTGTTTAGTTTATCCAAAAGAGTAGATGGATGGTATAGTGGGTATGTGTCGCATTATGAGTATGGTTGAGGAGGAGGTGACAAAGGCCATGGAGGCTATTGGCGCGTAGATGGATGGCCTAGGCAGTGGTAAAGGAGGTGGAAGCGACGGCTGTGGAGCACAAGGTCTCTCATACTGATCTCTAGCTGGTTGCTTGCCTTTGTCCAATGCTGCTACTACCCCTAGCTTCTTCTCATAGGCCTTATAGCTTTGGCTTTGATGATTAGTCTTGAAAAGGCAATTGTTTGGCTTCTCCTTGTAGACTAGCCGCTTGTTGATTAGCTTCTCAAATATCTTGATGGTAAAATCTTTGCATGAAGGCCGCCATGAATAATCTTTAGAATTTCAATGGCGTCTTTGCATTGTTTCATTTCATACTCAAATTATACCATTTGAGAATATAATCAATGAGGGACTCACGAGGATGTTGTTGTGTTACAACGAGATCAATATTTGAGAAGGCACAAAACCCCAGGATCGGATATCATCAAATTCCTCTAAGTAGGGTCTACCCTGGGAAATGATCATTCTTGGGCTTGTACTTAGCTTCTCTCACTTGCTGTTCAACCATAAGTTTAATATCCTTTTCTTGTATGGAGGTACTATCCACTACCTTTCCATACAAGCTAGTCGCTCTCAGGAGGTGAACTCTTGGCATCCATGTGCAACAACTCGGGTTGATCGTCTAGATAGTAGGATGCCTTTGGGGCTTGATTACAGCGCTAGCTAATCTTCAAGCCTCTTTCCCATTTTGTCAATCTGCTCATCCTTCTATTTGAGTTGTTAAAGTAGGTGTTGTGTCGGCTGTATCTTCTTGCTCAACTGCCTTCCAAACTCTGCTGAGCCCAAAGGAGGGAACCCTTGGTGTCAACCATATGCACTTCTACTGAATCTTCCAACAAATCATCTTCATTGGGATCAAAGCTAACATTTTCTCTCTAGGTCGATTAGTCATACCCTTGATTTTCTTCTTCTTTGAGATATCGCTACAATATCATCTAAGGCGATCCAACTGTGTAAATACAAATGATCACGTGGCGGGATCATGTTCATGAATAGAAATACATCCGATCTCCCTAACACTGAGAGAGTGATCTTGTGAGGACTATGCTCATTGGAGGATACATACTCATGGTCGTCATCTGTCATGGGTGGAGTCGCTCTAGGAGAATCTATCGCCATGGGGATAATAAAATCTTCTCTCCATGTATTGCTCAATCTCCATGATCTCTGATGGGTGATGACACTACGATGCTTCGAGGTCGCCACCCCCTCTTCACCATAGTTGAAGTGGGAGGTCGACCAAGAGAGCTCGGCCTCACCTCAGTTAGTGGTGTGGATAAAATAGGATCTCTTGGCCATAGCAGGATCACTAGTAGGGCTTTCTTTTCTTCGGATGTTGCCTTCATGGCCTTTGATGGAACTGTGCAAGATGAAACTTGCATTGGAGATGGTGGATGTGGAGTAGAGCGGTGTGGTGGAGGCACCACTGACTTTGTGTGTGCAGGAGCTCTCTTCCCATGATGGTTAGTATCAGTTAATAGAATGCTATCAATATGATTGACACGAGTAGCACGCCGATCGGAGAAATTGATAAGGGCTGAGGCTACTGAATGTCTAGCATACCTCTGTCTGTCCTTGCTAGTGACATGAACTAATGCATGGGCTTCTCGGGCCCTCTCTTATCGGATGTCCTTGTCATTCTTTGAGATAACGGTCATAAATCAAATTGGGCCACAACTCGGCATATAAAAGCTTCGACCCATAATTATCACGAGGCGTCTGACCTCCTCTCTCTAGGAGGCTCATATCAACTACGTGGAGGTGACACTGTAAACCTCATAACATCTTCCTCTCCATTAGATGAGAGGATGAAACTTGTTCTGTGTGATCAGAGGAGAAACAATCTTGGGTGACTCCTTTACTGTGAACTAAGGGACTGCCTCCATCTCCTTGGCTATGCACATGATGCCACTTGATCTTGCAGCATCTATTGCGGCACTGAGTTTTGCTAGGAGGAGTAGTATGGGAACTAGATCCTATCTCATAGGTAGGGGAGACTATCCCTAAAACCAGGGCAGCCTTCCCCTTGGAAGAAGCCAAGGAGTGGGTGCTAGCCCGTACTTGGGAAGTAATGGAATAATCGAAGGCAAGGGAACTGAAATTGCAACTACTGTGGGAATTGCCACAGCCTTCCTGTTTAGTGAGGGAAAATCAGAATCTGAAGGCATCTCAACATGGATGACTAGCTTCTGCCCACTTACCACACTCCTGCTGATGATTGTGAGGGCTGCCCCCTCATAAGTGATCCTGGCCCCCTTGAATCCTCAGCCAAAGTGAATCAGATGGGCAAAGTCAGTCTGTGGGAGGCTAGCATGATCTAAGGCCAAATCCATCCCGAAAGGAAAAGTGAAGACATACTTCTGGGCATCCATTAGTACTAAATTGAATTGAGTAAACATTGACTAAAATTGAGCTGAAGTTCTGTAATTTTTAAAAACAAACTCAAATCAGATTTCTGCTTTGATATTTTGCTAACTATTTGAATTTTGGTTTATAATTTGAACCCACACTCAACAATTTGAATATGTTAAGTAGGGCTCATTGAATTTAGGAGAGAGATTTTTTTTGAATGAATTGGAGGAGAGATTTTTGAGTTTAGAATACATTTTCAACAAATTTGTGTATGTTGAAAATATTTTCAAATGTTTTGAAGAGATTTTTTATGATTCCATTAGTTCATATTTGAGTTTGATTTTTATGTTCGGGGACCCTTTATTTAACAAATTTGGGTATGTTAAATAGAGGGTCAACTGATTTTGTTTGGGATTATTCATTTAGTAAATTTGAGTATGCTAAATGAGTTGTTTAAAAATAAATTTTTTTCTTTTGCTTGTTTGCTTATGATGTGAATCATGTGTGAATTTGAAAATGGAATCTTTACTTAGCAAATTTGTGTATGCTAAATAAAGTCCAAGTGTTTTTATTTTGATTTTTGAAATGAGGATCTTTACTTAGCAAATTTGTGTATGCTAAATAAAAGATCCAAATGTGTTTGATTTTTGAAAAGACTATCTTTACTTAACAAATTTGTGTATGCTAAATAAAAGATCTAAATGTGTTTAATTTTTGTGTTTTGATTTTGAAAAGGGGATCTTTACTTAGCAAATTTGGTTATGCTAAATAAAGAATCCAAATGTGTTTGATTTTGAAAAGAGGATCTTTACTTAGCAAATTTGTGTATGTTAAATAAAAGATCCAAATGTGTTTAATTTTTATGATTTTAAAAGATGATCTTTACTTAGCAAATTTGGGTATGCTAAATAAAGAATCCAAATGTGTTTGATTTTTATGATTTTGAAAAGAGGATCTTTACTTAGCAAATTTGGGTATGCTAAATAAAGAATCCAAATGTGTTTGATTTTTATGATTTTGAATTTTTTTATTTTTGAAAGGAGGGATTTCTATTTAACAAGCATGGTATCTTAAATGGAATCCAATTTTTATTTTTAAAAGATGAATTTTTTTTATTTTTTTGTGTGATTATTACTCTTTTGAAAAGGAGGACATTCCAACTTAACACATGTGGAATGTGTTGAGTGGAATTTCAAATGGTGTGATTTTGATTGAAGATAAAGCCTCCATTCAACAAGTTTGGATATATTGAATGAAGCGGCTTATCTTTAATTTTGTAACTTTTGCAAAGGAAGAAACTCCAACTTCAACATATCTAAGATATATTGAAACAGAGTTTCAACTTTATGATGTGATTTTATTTGGAAGTGAAATCTTCATTCAAGAAATTTGGGTATATTGAATGAGGATATTCATTTTCAAATATGTGCTTTTGAAAGATGATTTTGATTTTATTTGGGAATGAAGTCTTCATCCAATAAAGTTGGGTATATTGAATGAAGATATTCATTTTCAAATATGTGCTTTTTGAAAGATGATTTTGATTTTGTTTGGGAATGCAGTCTTCATCCAATAAATTTGGGTATATTGAATGAGGATATTCATATGTCCTTTTGGAAAGGATGATTTTAATTTCGTTTGAAAATGAAATCTTCATTCAATAAATTTGGGTGTATTGAATGAGGATGTTCATATGTGCTTTTTGAAAAGATGATTTTGATTTTGTTTGAAAATGAAATCTTCATTCAATAAATTTAGGTATATTGAATGAGGATGTTCATATGTGCTTTTTGAAAGGATGGTTTTGATTTTGTTTGAAAATAAAATCTTCATTCAATAAATTTAAGTATATTGAATGAGGATGTTCGTTTGTGCTTTTTGAAAGATGATTTTTGATTTTATTTGGAAATGATTATACATGTAACAATCTTGAAGATTGAAAAGTGATATTTTTATAAAGGATTTATTTTTATTTATTTTTGGAATGAGCTTTACCTTACATAGGGATGGTAAGAAAAAGGTCTTTAGTTATCTCTTTTGATCAAATTTTATTTTCACCTTTTGGGGGCAAGATAAGACATGGGATGAGATCCTAAAACTTAAAGGATGTTGGCTAGCTTAGCTTAAGAATGAAATGAGCTAAGTGCAAACAAAGGAAGGATAGTCTGACTCATATGAAATATAAATCCATAGATGCTTGGAGACAACAATCATTTACCAAAGATAGAGAGAGGAACCGTCCCTAATGGAGACGCCAAAAAAATTTGTGGTTTTTTTTTATTTTCAACTTGAGGTAAATGAAAACAAAATATACTATTTGGACACCACATAGATCTATAGATATTCTTATTAGGGTGATCGGGTATGACATTGAGGAATGATGTACTATCTAGAAAGATAGAAGCCATCATTCTACAATGGGCATAATCACCTAATAAGGACTTCTAAGGATAATGGGTCTTCAAATATACTAGAGATTCTTCCCCTACTTTACATGAAAAAGTAAAGTAAAGTTTATTTTAAATGGTTGTTAAGTTCGTATGGAGGCAATCCCCATAGTTAATTACATCCAGATTCCTTAGGAATACTCTCGATTAAGGTAAATGATCATTATCTCCAAAGATTTCAATGATAGAACTATCAATTAATTGGTTATTTTTAGAAGATCAAGTGGGATTGATCAAAAGAATGGAGTTATTGTCAAAACCAAAGGGAGATGAGTAGGGGATGCTCATGATACTAGGAAACCTAGTGAGCATCCCAAACTATCCTATGGTTGGGCTTTATATTTTTGAAATTTGAGAAGAATTATATATTTGAGTTGAATTTTTATTAGAAATCTAGGGCTTATAATTCCACAACACGAGATCATGGAAATGCCTAAGAGGTGAGGATTTATACTTATAACCCACAAAGGGAAATAACAACCTCAGATCCTAAATCTAGGGAGGTTTGGCGAGGCCCAAAACACAACCTAAATCTAAGGAAAAAATGGGTATATGGTTTACTCCACAAGAGAGGATAAACCACCCGACTGTTAGACTTACAACCACCTAGGGGTGGCTGCCAACTAACTCCTCCTATGATTTTAAATACACGTAGGCAAGTCTTATGCTTTACAAGATAGTAGGTTATTATTTATTTAGAGAGGAGACTAAGTACTTATACACACTCCCTAAGAGACTAGATCATGAAGGGCATGAGTAATGACTTAATCTAATGCAAATTTTGTTAAGTTTTATTTTCATTTTTTGGATAATTTATTTGACACAGGCTATGGTATTCATATGCTTAATGCATGAGAAATTGGTTATAGGATAAAATCAGAAAGAAGAAGGTTTGTTTCTATCATGGCTCTCAAAGGTCAAGCCATTTTCTCTAGAAAAGGTGTAAGCCCTCCATAAGCAAGAGTGAAGTAAGATGATTTTATGCATGATGTGAGACATAAAACATTTAACTAAGGAGTTGCTAAATCTTTTATTGTCTTGGTTTATGCCCTAGGCTTTAAGTGAAGTTATGAGTAGTTTAATTTTAATTTTGGGTTGATTAATTGGATAGAAAATTTATTTTCCCTAAGAGCCTAATTGCATCTTTCATCAATCAATGAAGAAATTAGGAAAAATATGCCATCTTAATGCACAAGCTAAACAAACATCAAACACTTTTATAAAGCTAGAGCAAAAAGAATAAGAGGCCGATGTGGTTGGGCTCCACAACAAAAACTTGGAAAGAAAAATGGGTAGCCGAGCTCTACCCTTATACATCTCAGATTACAAATGAATAATTACAATTAAAATGAATTCATGTTATGGGGGTCTTCATTCTTCTTTCTTCATTTCTTCATTTCTTTCTTTCTTCCTTTTCTTCACTTCTTTCCTCCTTTTGGTTGGTTGGGATGTAGTTTGCTCCAAGGCTTCACATGGTGCATAAGACTTGGTCTTATGACCAATGTTTATCCTAATCCCCCATAACATTCATTCCAAATCTAAATTGCAAAATAACATGAAAAAGGGAAAGATAAATCTAACTAAACTTGCAAAATAGAGACTACCTAAACATACCACACAACCCAAGCATGTATATGAATAATTTGGACTTAGCACCCCACATACGGGTAACCAAGTCCAACATATCAAAGTTTGGATTATGCGTAGGGGTATAAGCAACCTGCACAGCTAAAGCATTTATATTTATATTATAGTGCCCCTTAAGCACAATCCCCTGTAGAAGATAGGATTAGGCTAAGATCGCTCTACCATCCAGTCTATGCCTTAACATCCAGTCTAAAATATTAAATCACAAAATAAAATCAGGCATCAAACTATGCATTTCCCTAACATAGAGAGAGAAATGATGACTTAGCCTAATGTGTGTGCCATTTAAGGCTTGTGTGGCATGCCTTAGCTATGCTTTAAAATTGGAATTTTTTAAGTGTGAGAGATTCAATTTAGAAGGGTGGTTTCATTTTAAGTGATTTAGTTGATTTGTCAATTTTATTTGATGATTTGGTTTGGTTTGAATGAACCTACATTTAGTTATTAAGTGTAGTAAAGAGAAAAAAGAGAAGATAACTTCTTTTTCATCACTACCTTAAGTAACCTCTAAGGTAGATTCATTAGTGATTTTTCTTTAGTGATATTTTATTATGTGCTTTAATTAACCCTAAGTTTAGATTTTCTCTAAATAAACCTATTCAATAAGAAAGGCATATTAGGATTAATTAAGGTGAATTACTATCACATAACACTTAACCCTTTATTTCTTTCCACCATGTAAGAGAAGAGAAGAAAATCACATAACACATCTTATGTTATAATCACATGCAAGGTTATAAGTACTTATAAGTAACATAACTTCATTTATAATATTTGATTTATAGGTTTTGAAAATATTTTTTGATTTAATTGTGATAATAGCCACTCATATTCTTAACTTTAGTGAAAACATGCAATTTGACATAAAGGAAATATTTTATTTAATTTGATTTTTCAAAAGATATGAAGGCATGATTTCATATGGTATACAACATTTAACATACTTTGAAAGAAATAAAGTGATGTAAGCATATGACTTTATTCTCCCTAATTAATTCCTATGGAAAATCCTATAAGATAAGATTATTGAAAGTGAATCAAAATTCATTAAAGAGATTTTTTTTTATTTGATTTGACTTAGAAATGTGAAAATATTTTGCTGGTCCTAACCCATTTCCCACATGTGTGAATTAGTTTAGTTTAATTTTTAGAACAATTAGATTGATTTTATGTTTTATTTAGGTTAAGGTGTCAATTAAATCCATTAATTACCCCTTACCTACACCACTTTAACATAACTATTCAAGTAATTATGAGCCAACATATAATATGCAATCACATGAAATTTAAATCATCAATGCACATAAGAAATAAAGGGGTCTAATGCAATTGGCTCATAATTATTGATTAATTAAGCTAAAGGGATTTCATTAAGTACTTTCATAACCATCCCATTCATGTGAGTTGGATATGATTTCCTTAAACTTACCTTAGGCTTTTGAACACCTAAGGATCTAACCAGCAAGCGATTGATTAACTCCAAATTAATTTTGAAAATTAGATTAGACTAATTAAGTAGATCATTAGTGGATTAATCCTTAATTATGTTTGGATTAAGAAAGAAAGGGGGTTTAAGGAATAACTTAGGAAAAAACTCCAAACCCATTCCATAAACCTTGGCCTTACTTAAACAATGTTTAATTATCTCAATTAAGGATTAAACCACTGTTCATATGCTTAATTACTCTTAATTACATAAAAGGGGTGATTAGGGGTTCATTAATTAATTTTCCTAATTAACTCATTAATA
Organism: Cymbidium sinense; assembly: GCA_021442155.1. Lineage (NCBI taxonomy): Eukaryota > Viridiplantae > Streptophyta > Magnoliopsida > Asparagales > Orchidaceae > Cymbidium > Cymbidium sinense. The sequence continues at coordinate 154,868,868 of CM038219.1, read as the reverse complement.
AATCCCAAAAAAATTAAGGTAGGCAAAAGTCAACCCACTAAGCATGTTTGAGAAATTTGGAATTAATTAATGAAGTAATTAGGAAGTAATTAAGGTAATTCAATTTTTTAAGGAAAATTCACTGTTCAAAATCAATTAGAAATAATTTTATTGGTTTCCCATCTAAAATACCATTAAATGAGCCCTCATTTATATTTTTTTGGATTTTTCTACCTTTAATTATGATTTTATGAAGTTTTTGGAAGAGAAGTGGAGGAGAGGGAGTGCACATGTGCTAAATGTGTGTATGGAGTGATCCAAGAGGAGAAATCCCATTGGAGGGGATGGTTTCACCTTAGGTTGGGTCATGGCTGACCCAAACCCATTGGGTCATATTCACCACCCTCCTTAGTGTCGATGTGGTCCACTAGAAGGATGCCAAGTGGCCATGAGAAGGAATTAACCAAATTCCAAGTAGATTTGGCCATATGTTTCCCTCTGACCTAGGGGTAAAATGGTCATTTGGCCTTAATTTTGATTTGGGTAGATTTGATATGATTCAAAAATGGGCTGGGCCAAATTTCAATTGATTTGGAGTTCATTTGGTTTGAATTGGTTCAATTTGACCTATTTAGGTCAAGTTGTGTCAACTTGGGTTAGGTTAACCAATTGGTCAAATTGGGTCAAACCATATGTTAGGTCAAGTTCAAATGATCATTTGGAGCCTATGGGTATCATTGGTTTGGTTCAATTTGGTTTATATTTCATTTTGGTTTATTTGAGTTCATTTAGGTCAAATGGGTCAAGTTGACAAATTTGACCCATTTGATCCAATTGGGTTAGGTCATGGTTTGGTTTAGGCTTGGTTGATCATTGGAAATGTATTGCAAACTTTGATTTCAATCAATTATAGTTTGGTTTGATTTCAAGTTGATTTGACCTTTTAGGTCAAGTTGGGTTCATGGTCAATTTGGTGGGTTGTTACAGTTGGCCAATTGAAGCTTTAAAGTTCAACAAGAGATTTAGAATGAATTTGACCCATTGGATGCAATCATAGGATCAAGATTTGACTCATTTTGAATTTTTAGGTCAACTTGGGTAAACATAGGTCAAGTGGCCAATTTGGCTAGGTTTGGCTCAATTGATGGCTTGATCATGTTCAATCATTAATAATGGATTAGTTTGGATCAATGGTTTCAATCAATTTGGCTTATAATAGATTTTGGCTACTTTAGGTATCATTTGGGCTAAGTGTTGACTTGGTCAAAAGTTAGGCTTGACTTGGTTTGACCCAATTTGAGTGATTGACCATCCTAAGATGATTATTGCTCACAAAGTGAGGCTTAGTTCAATCCAATTTGAGTTGGATTAGAATTTGGCTCAAAAAGGTATTGTAGGTCACTTTGGGTCAAGTGAGTCAATTGGCTTGATCAAGGCTTGATTTAAGTTTGGCTGAACTCACATATGGACTTATGATTGAAATATAAATCCAATTGCAAGTGATTTGGAGTCAAATGAGTTTTGGTTCATTTGACAATTTTAAGTCAAAAGGGTGAATATGGGTTTGACTTGGGTTAGTTTGATTTTGGTTTGATGATTGAAGTTTATTTTTATATTTGGGCATGTGATTGAAGGATTGATTGTTTGAAAAGAGAATCCAAAGGTTTGAATTGATTTGAGAATGATTTGGCCAACTTCAAGAATTTGACTTGAAAGAGCATAAGTTGGATTTAAGTTGGATTTGGATTTGAGTTTTGAATTGATTTTGGTTATTTGAATTTATATTTCATTTATATTTGTGAATATAAATGAGAATATAAATAAGTTATGAGAAAACATTTTGAATTTGGAATGATTTGGATTTGTTTGAAGGAGTTCAAGGATTTAACTTGGAAGAGTTTAGGTTGGATTTAGGTTAGATTTGAATTTGAGTTTTGAATTGATTTTGGTTACTTGAATTTATATTTTATTTATATTTGTAAATATAAATGAGGATATAAATGAGCTATGAGAAAATCTTTTGAGTTTGGGGTGATTTGGATTTGATTTGAGCTAAGTCCATAAGATGAAATCAATGGCTTAGGAAAGATTTTGGGACTTGAAATTGAGTTTTGAATTTCAATCATTTGGAATTGATTCATGATTTGGATTTTGGAATTGATTTATGATTTGAGAAAAATCAATTGAGTTGAAATTGATTTAAAATTTTATTTGAATTTGGAGCTTGAAGGAGGGAGGCAAGGATTGGGTCTAAGCTATAGGGTAGGCAAGTTCTCCTAACACCCTTAAGGCATAACCTATTCCTATGACTAATTCTTCTAAGCCTCTAGAGATAGGTTAAGTGTTCACATAATCACTAGAAGTGTCTTAGGACTAAGAAACTCTTAATGTTTAGAAGAGTCCTATGTTTAAGATGGAGAAGTTAAAAACTCACTCCAAAAGTGAGGTCAACACTTGCAAAGCATATGACTTGCCTATATGTATTTAAAATCATAGGAAGAGTTAGTTGGCCCACCCTAGGCGGTTGTAAGTGTAACATTCAGGTGATTTACTCTCTCTTGTGGAGGTAAACCATATATCAATTTTCGCCTAAGATTTAGGTCATGCTTTGGCCCTCATCAAAGCTCCCTAGATTTAGGATTTGGGATTATTATTTTCCTTTTCGGACTACAAGCATAAATCCTCACCTCTTAGGCATTTTTACAATATTGAATTGTAGAATTGTAAGCCCTGATTTCTATTAAAAATTCAACTTAAACATATAATTCTCCTTAATTTTAAAAACATAAAGCCCAACCATATGATAATTTGGGATGCTCACTAGGTTTCCTAGTATCATGGGCATCCCCTACTCATCCCCCTTTGGTTTCAATAAAAACTCTCTCCTTTTGATCAATCCCACTTGATTTTCTAAAAATAACCAATTGATTGATTGTCCTATCTTTGAAATCTTTGGATACAATGATCATTTACCTTAATCAAGAGTATTCCTAAGGAATCTCATTCCTTAGGATGTAATTAACTATGGGGGCTTTCCTCCATAGGGAACTTAATGAACCCGGCTTAAAATAAATCATACTTTACTTTTTTGTGTTGATGATTTGGTGGTGAAGAGCTTAAATCATGAAAATCATTTTGAAGACTTGAAAATTGTGTTTGAGAGAATCATAAAATATGATCTCAAGATGAACCTTCTAAAATGCACATTCGGGGTGTCCTCTAAAATTTCTCAGGTACATTGTACATCATAGAGAAATTGAGAATGATTATATTAAAATCAAGGCAATTGTAGAGATGCCTCCACAAAGAGTTTGCATCAACTCCATTCTTTACAAGGATAGCTTGCATTCATCTGACGATTTATATTAAACCTATTGGGAGGTTATCAAGCATTTGCAAAGTTGATGAAAATGAATGCTCCATTCAAATGGGACAAGCAGTGCCAAGAAGCTTTCAATAACATTAAAAGCTACCTATTAAATTCACCAATCCTTGCGGCACTATGAGGCCTCTTATATATCTGTTGCATTAGAAGAGTCCCTCAAAGAATTATTGGCATAACACAATGAAGAAAGTAAAGAGAATGGTCTTTATTATATCAGTCGGAGGTTGATAGGAGCAGAAATGAGATACTATCTGATAGAGAAGCATTGTTTTGCATTGATCTTTATAGTCCAAAAGCTCTATCATTATATGTTATCTCATAAAATTACCTTCATCTGAAGGATCAATCCGCTAAAGTACTTAATGATAAGACTAGAGTTGACAAGTCACTTGGCAAAATGGAGAATATTTCTTTTACAATTTAATATTACATACGTTCTGTAGAAATTAATAAAGGGGCAAATCTTTGCAGATTTTCTTGCTGCACATCCCATCCTTGTGGACTCTTATCTTAATGATGATTGGCCTGATGAGAAAATTATGCTCATTCATGAAAGGGAAAAATCACAAATTTGAAAAATATACTTTGATGGAGTCTCATTGATCAAACAAGTCCAACCTCTAAATTTCCTAAGGGCAAGAGCAAGAATCGACATCGTCTTCATAACACTAGTGGGAGGAATAATGAGACGATCATATGGGTGGACTGAGCCAACAACTAATAATGAAACTGAAGAAGCTATTTTTATAGGCATTCAAAACTTGCATATTTTTGGTGATTCTCAGCTTATTATAAATCAAAAACTTGGCATCTATAAAATCAACAAGCTTGAGTTAGCTTTTTACCACAAGTGAGTTCTTGAGCTTATGAAGCAAATACCAAATATCACATTAACTCGAGTCTCTTAATCTGAAAATAGTAAAGTAGATTGTTTAGTAAAATTAGCTAAAGAGATGACAAGTATGAATGGTGATTATGTCATGATTGAAATATTTACTCGGTGAGTTCTAAAGCTAACAAAGTATCAATACCCGTAGGTAGAGGGGTTATTAAATTTGACACAGCAGGATGTGACTGAGGTTGCTCCTCATACTTCAAAAAATCAACAAGAAATTATACCCAGAAGAGCTAAGAATGACATTATTTCAAAAAAGTAGTGGGAAGCCTTTATTGTAGAAGAGCCACATGATTGGGCCCTTCATCAACAAATTTAAAGAAGGTAAATTACTAAATAATAAATCACTCGTAGCTCAGATCGAGAAGAGAATATTGCGCTATGGTTTCGTCAATAACACTTTATATTATAGATCCTTTAAATAAATGTGGCTACGATGCCTAAATACAGATGAAGCTAGCAAAGTGATGGTTGAAGTTCATGAAGAACTTTATGGTGCACATCAGTCAGGTCCCAAGAAGGCAATAAAGATCAAAAGGATGTGCTATTATTAGCCATCTATGGTGAGAGACTGTATTGATCATGCCAAGAGGTGCCATGAATGTCAAGTGCATGGGAATATAATCCACCAACCTCCAAATCCATTACATACAACAATAGCATCTTGGCCATTTGAATCTTGGGGTACAAATGTAATTAGACCGATTGATCCACCGTCATCAACTGGTCACCATTTTATCTCAGCAGCGACTTATTATTTCTCTAAATTGACTAAAGCTAAACCATTTAAAGAAGTTACTACTGATTGAGTGATTAACTTATTTACGCATAATATGGTCTATAGATTTGGAGCGTCGTGCCAAATAATTTCTAATAATGGCACAACTTTCAAAAGTACAAAGATTTATGGATTGGTTGATCGACACAAAATTGATTGACAATATTCTTTAATATATAATCCAAGGGCAAATGATTTGGCATAAGCTTTCAACAAGACATTGGTCAAACTGCTCAAGAAGATCCTCACTAAAAATAAGAGAGAATGTCATACCAAATTGATAGAGATATTATGGGCGTATCGAACTACCTACAAGATACCGACTAAAGCCACTCCTTATTCACTAGTATTTGGAACCAAGGCAGTCATTTCGCTTGAAATTGAGTTGCCTTCACTTCGAGTAGCCATCTAATAAAATCTAATTAAAGATCAAAATGCTCATTTGAGAATGGAGGAACTCAACACACTTGATGAAGTTAGATTGCAAGCTCATCAAAATTTAGAGGTTTATCAAACAAAGATGTTTAGGGGTTTTGACCATACGGTGTGGCCTCAACATTCCAAGAAGGAGAATTGGTCTTGGTTCTGAGAAGACCAATTATTCTTAATCGAAAAATTGGTGGCAAATTTGAGCCTAATTGGGAAGGCCTTTTTGTCATTGAGAAGGTGTATCAAGGAGGGGCATACCAAATCATTGAACTGAAGGGTGAAAGACCAATGCCACTAATTAATGGTCGATGTTGAATAAATATTATACATGATGAATACATTCTTGAGGTACAATAGAAATCCCCCTGCAAGATAGGGGGCATTTTTTACATATATTTATTTAGGTTGACATCGTGTTTCACACTGAGATCCCTAAATAAATATATATAATCAAGACGATAAAAATTTTCTAAAGCACCGCGAAAATTCACCCTATTACACGAGGCATTTTGTATATAGATGAAATTAATATTACATGTTAAACCTTCTTAATGTTAAATATATCAATTTAAATATTGATACATTTTTCTTAACTTATTTTAGAATTCTTTCAAAGTGCTTTAGAATTCCCCCTGCAAGATAAGGAGCATCTTTATTTTATGTTAATTTTATTTGGGTTGACATCATGCTATAAGGTGAAATCCCTGAATCTATTTTGATTAGGGTAGATATCATTCTTTGAGCCAAGATCCCCATTTGATTACTCTATCATCCTAATGTTAAAGGTACTTTTTGATATCATGAATAGTAAAAAGGTATCTTTAAATAAGTTGAACATAAGATGATTCTGCAATTGAAATATTCATCTTTTATGCTTGTAATAGTTCGAAAGTCTAATGAGAGAATTTTGAATTTGTAAACTTTGATATTGTTAAGTTGAGGAAGCATAAGTCTATTCATAGCTCAAGTCTAGGACTTAAACGATTCCTGACCATCGGACTCAATAAGTCCAAATGTGGCCGAGTCGCTGACTGCTCTTCTCACTCAACAAGCCTCAAGAAAAGGCTGCAGTGAAAGAGACCCCATTCTCTAGTCTGATGACAAAACAATCAATCCATCACAGCTTAAGTCAAAGACTCAAGTAGGTTTTAAAGGTCGGACTCAACAAGTCCACAAATGACCGAGTTGCTGATGCTCTTCTCACTCAATAAGTCATAAGAAAATGCCACAGTGAAAGAGCACCTACTCGTCAGTCCAATGATGATATCTGTTCAATCCCAAACTAAATCCAACTTAGTGATTATAAGCAACAAGAATCCAAGAGGTCTTTCTACTTGATCAGTGGACCAAAACTTTTTGAAGAAATAACTGTCAATTTAGAGCTGCCTCAAATCAATCCTTATATTGTCTGCAAGGTGATATCCCAAACTTTTTTCAAATAGTTTGATCAAGCACAAAGCTAAGGTCTAAGTAAATCCAAATCCATAAAGGCACAAAAGAAAGAGATCTTCGGCAAACCCATTGAAGTAGAATAGGTGGTAGAAGAAGCTCTTAATCCGAAGTTGACCTCATTTTTGGAGTGAGTTCTCAATTTCTTCATCATAGATCTAGGACTCTTATAGACACTAAGAGCTCATTAGTCTTAAGATACTTGTAGTGATTAGGTGAACACTTAACCTAAGCCTAGAGACTTAGAAGAGTTAGCCATATGAATAGGTTATGCCTTAGGGACTTATGAAAATTTTTATACCTATTAAATCCATGCTTTCCTTCTCAAACCAAACCTCAAATCCAACTCAAACACCAAATCTAAATCAAAATTCCAAACCAAATCCTTAAAACCCCATGATTAAATTCAACATTCTTCTTAAGCTCTTTGATTTCATCCTATGGACTTAGTCTCAACCAATTTCAAATCAATCATAATTCATCTGATTCTCTCAAAGACCAATCCAATCTCTCAATCATTTATCAAATCCCAATTCAAACCCAATTCCAAATGATTCAATCCTCAAATCAAATCCAAGTCCAAATTTCCTCCTTAAGCCTTATGACCCACTCTCATAAGCTTAACCAAAATCTCCACCTAAATTATTCCAAACTTGATTAATTTTTTTATAAATCAATTATTCCTTCATTTATATTCACAAATATAAATGAAACCAAACCTCCAATGACTAAAAATAAATCAAACTAAATCAATTCCCAACTTAAGCCCTTTTGACATACACCATTAAGCTTGGTCAAATTTGCTTCTAAATCACTCCAAACTCAAGTAATTTTTTCATGGATCTCTTATATCTTCAGTTACATTCCCAAATATAAATGAAATATAAATTCACAAGACCAAAACCAAGTCCAAAATCAAACCAAAATTCAATTCAAGCTTTTTTAGCCAATTTCTTGGAGTTAGCTAAATCTTATCCAAATCAACTTAAAATTAATGGATTTTTTCTTGAATCAATCATTACCTTAATCATTTATCCAAATATAAACATAAACTATAATTATCAAACCAAACTCAAGTCAACCCAAGTCAAGCCCAAGTTAGCCTTTTTGACTTGAAAACTTCAAATGAGCCAAAATCCATTAGACTCCAAATTGATTGTAGCTGGATTTATATTTCAATCCTAGGCTCATATATGAGTTCAACTAAACTTGAATCAAACCAAAATCAAACTAATTGACCCATTTAGGTCCACTTGACCTAAAGTGACCTAAAGGACTTTTTTTGAGCCAAGTTCTAATCCAACCAAAATTGGATTGAACTAAGCCCATCCAAATCTCATATCATGATGAACAATCACCCTAGGATGATCAAGCACCTTGAATTGGGTCAAACCAAGCCAACTTGGTCCTTTGACCAAGTCAAACTTTAGCCCAAATGAAACCTAAACTAGCTAAAATACATCATATACAAAATTGATTGAAACCATTGATCCAAACCAACTCATAGTCAATGATTGAACATGACCAAACCCTCTATTGAGCCTAAAAAGCCAAAATGGGTCAAATCATGATCTAACTCAAATTGATTGTAACCAATGGCTCAAATTCATATCAAATCAATTATTGAACTTGACCAAAGCCACAATCAAGCCTAATTTGACCAATTGGTCAACTTCACCCAACCTAGCCCAAATTGACCTAAAAGGTCAAATTGACCAAAATTCAAATTAAACCTAAAATTGTGGCTCAAGACCATTCCAAATCAATTATTGAATTTTACCAAAGCCATAATTAATCCCAATTTGACCAATTGGTCAACTTAACCCAACCTAGCCCAAATTGACCTAAAAGGTCAAATTGGTCAAAATCCAAATTAAACCAAAATTAATTCAAACCAAAACCTACAATTATTTACAATTAATCAATTAAACTTGAAACAACACCTAACCCAACTCAATTTGGTCAAATTGGTCAACTTAGCCCATTTGACATATATGAATCCAAGTGAGCGAAAATCAAACCTACGCAAAATTGATTGAAACCACTTGAACTAAAACTCTTCAAACCATCATTTGAACCTAACTCAAGTCTTAGTTAGACCCAATTTGACTAATTGGTCAACCCAACCCAACATGAACCCATATGAAACCATTTGACTAAATGAAACCAAAGTACCCAAAACCAACCCATGAGACCTTGCTAGCTGACCAAACCCGACCCCAATTGACCCTAGGTCAGCCCAAAGTCATCCCAAAAGCAAAGTGGGCCCCATAAAAGGGGATTAGCCATTGGAAAAACCTCTTCACATAGGATTTTTCCCCCATTTGCCAAAGTTCACTCTCTCATCACTTGGGCAGCCATCTAATTGCCAAATGAAACATGCCTAGCCTTTCTAGCCCACTCTGAGCACACTAGGACTTGCCATGGAACAAAGAGATGTAAGCCAACTCACCTCCATTGCAACCCAAGCACCCAAAGGATCAAAGAAACAAAATCTCCCCACATCAAGCCTTGAGCCACCTCCCAAGCCCTCCTCCACTCCTGGCGAGCCACATGGACTTGATGGAGATAATTCTGATGGTCTGATAGTGGCTGGTTGGTGAGAAAATGGGATTGAATCCCGTCCATCTACCTCAGTAATTGAGGGGATATACCCTCTCAATTCAAACAGTGATTGATTGATTCAACTTTGTTTAAGCTAGAGAGAGTGAAGGAGAGTCTCCCACAGCCATTCCCCAAGCTCCCAAGCTCCCCCATTTTCCCTCTCTTGGTTTTACGTCAGGTCAAAACAGGGGAGGCCAATTTCAAATCTCATTTGCTCAATCCTCTACCAAACTTCAATCAAACTTGCACACACCCTCCTTGGACCTAGTTGAATCCATACGAATCATTTCCCAAGCTCCAAAGCCATCAGAAGTGGTAGTTCGATCAAGACTAAACACCAAATAGGATGATCTTGGTTTCTATCTCAATCTACCCCAAATCAAGGCCCAAGCTCGTCAACAGGGCTTCATCTCTATTAGAAGAAGTTACCTCCGCCATTCCGAACATCAGTCTTGAGCTCCAGTGAGGTAATTCTTTAAAACTGTAACCTAGGTGATTTTAGGTTTGGTCTTTTGTGAAAGAAATTTCCATTGCATGTGATCTTAGCAGTTGGATGTGTTCCTCTCCTTTTTTTGATGGTGTGAGATCATTTTTGAATCAATCCAAGCTTTGGTGATGTGAGAAAGACATACGACATCCATCTTTCATTGCTCGTGAAGGAGAAAGATCACGGGTAGATCCATTCCGCATGATCGAAATGGACAACCGTGATTAGGTCATAAGATCCCTAATTATTCCCTCTAAACTGCAGTATTAATCATGGACGCCCGATCTTAGATCGGATGGTCCACGAGAAAGCGTATCCGCCGCCGGCTTACTCTACCATGCGATGTGATAACTTAAATAATGTAATCCATCACGCCATGTGGAAAGCACGCCACATCTGTGGTCAAGTGGTGCCGATGGGATTAGGGCTTTAATTAGGGTTAAGTAATCTATTTTTAAGGTTAAAAACTTTAAAATTCATAACTAATTATAGAAAAATCAAAAAAATACAAACGAGGGCTGATTTTAAAGGTATTTTAGAGAAAAATTTAATAAAAATATCTCCAATGGATTTTGAGTAGTAAATAGAGCTTAATTAAAGTTTAATTAAAAACTTAATTAGCTTAATTAATCCTTAATTAATCATCTAATTGATTTTAACCTTTTTGATAATGTTTAGGGGGAGGACCTCTGTCTCCCCTATTTTTTTTAGAATTTATTGGTTGCTTAATTAGAAAAATTGATTGATTAATCTCTAATTACCCTCTTAACTTCATTAAGGGGTGATTAAGCATATGAGCTGTGATTAATTAATTATTTGGACTCCCTAATCACTATTGACTAATAAGGAGACTTAGGGAAGTGGATTGGAGCCTCCCTCATAATTCTTTCTCTAATTTTCCCTCTCTTTTCAACTAAAGTCCTAATTCTTAATTAATTAACTAATTAGAAACTTAATTAGCTAAATTGAAATTCAAATCATGTTAAATCATGCTTAATCTAATGGATGACTTATGGAATTATGTGGGGACCTCTTTTCCAAACTTTTTTTTTCTTAAGTCCATTTCATTTTCAATAGATAATCCAATTTGATAATTAAGAGAGAGAGAGAGAGAGAGAGAGAAAAGAATTAATGGATTAATCCTTTGAACAATTAAATTAAAATTTCAATTAAATCTAATTTCCCTAATTGATCCTTGGGTAGTTATTTAGGTGTTCAATAACCTAAAGAGAGCTAATGAAATTATGGTTAGCTCACATGTGTGAGAAAATCATAAAAGTAATTAAGTGAGTTTCTTAAGTTTAATTAAATAATGATTGTGAGCTAAGTGCATTAGGCCACTTTCATTTTATAGGAGCATTGCTATTTACTTTTCAATTTATTTACATATCATATTAGCACATAATTGTTTAAGTAATTACCTTAAGGTAACATAGATAAGGGTTTATTTAATTTATTTAATCCATGCTTAACTTAATCAATTCATAAAATCAACCTAATTACTTTTCATTAAATCAAATTAATTCACATATGGGGAATGGGATTAAGATTAGCAAATGCCTCTTTCTCATTATTTAAATCAAATCAAACATAAAATCAAATGTAACTTTAAGAAACTTTGGTTTATTTTAAATATGCTTATTTAATGTGATTGTCCTTAGAAATGAAACTTTGGTCATATTAAAATGATAACTACCATCACTCTCATATGGTTTTTATGGATGGATAAAAATGATGCTAAACATTGTGGGATTCCTATGAATCATAAAAGAATTATTGCGAGAATCAAAGATAAAATTCGTGCCTTGTTCAATACCAATTTAATTACTAACAATCAATTTAAAGGTTGCAAATTTGTAGCTAATAAACTGGGTCTTACCTTGCCTGAGCATTTGAATTGTAAAGAAGACAAGATTGTCTATTGGATTAAACCCCATGATAATATTATCAAGATTAACACTGATGGTTCTGTTTCTCAAAATAATTTTGGATGTGGTGGCATTTTCAGAAACTTTAAAGGCATAGTAACTTGTGCTTTTGCCTATCCTTTACTGCATGCTCATTATTTTCTTTGAATTAATGGTCATTAATAAAGTTGAGATCAATTTGAAAACTGGCTTAACATTTGGATTGAAGTAGATTCTCTTCTTCTGATTGATCTATTAACCTTTAATAATATGGGTAACACTGAATTGTATTATCTTCTCAATCAAACTAGAACATTTCTATCTCAAGTTTGTTACAGAATCACTCATGTTTGGCGGGAAGGAAATGCATATGCTAATTATCTTGCTAATTTGGGTGCTAGATTAGATGATCAAATTTTCTTTGATCAATCTAATACCTAACCATGGCTTAGTTAATTTGGATAATACTGGCCTTCCATACCTTAGAAATTAGCCCTCCTCTCTTTTCTTACTATTTACTATTTCTTATTCTCTGATGCATTCCTATAATTGTATTTTCTGCTTCTCCTGTGCTTCTGACCCGAGCCTTGCTCACCTCTTATGGGGTTTTTTTTTGATAATGCTATGTCTCATTTTGAAGGGTATGATGTTTCCTATTTCATTAAGCTACTAGCTGGAAATGCTTTTCTCTCTATCTGTATTGACAAAATTTGGTTTTACTAGTTGGGTCTGCTGTTTGGCCTGCTGTGTAACTTTGGACTGATTTGTGTGTTGGTTTTTTTTCCATCAGCTGGCTAACTCTTGCATTTGTCTTTACTGGTTTTCTCCAATAGGCTGGGAATGTTTTTTCTATTCCTCCGACTCTTGGAATGTGGAATTCTTTGGACACTTTGTGTTTTTTTCTCCCATCAATACTTGGCTGTCATGGTTCCTTCTTTTGGCCTATTGTTTGGTTTTATTTGGCCTACTGTGTTGATGTGGGCTAATTGGTGTGGTGGTTTTTTTTTCATCAGTTGGTGTTGTCTTGCAATTGGCTTTACTGGTATAATTTTAGTTATGATCATGGCTAGATCAAGTGCTTGTGTTTCAGTTGATTCAGGCATGGTTTTCTGCACGTCCTGCGGGCCTGCTGGTGTTGGTTTTCCTATCATGTGTTGGGATTACTGTTATTTTCCTAACTTCTGGATCGGCCCTAATTTTAGTGTGTGGCAACTGGTCTATCTTAACTGCTGCTATACTTCCATATGGATCCAGTGTGAGTGGTGCACCCGGTTGTGTCTATGTATTCAAATGGTGGTGCATTCTGTTTGGATTTCATTCTTTGGGTGCTGGGTTTACCATTTTTATGACTCTGGCACTATTATGGTGGATGTGTGTAGGAATTCTGATGCTATGGTGCATATAATGGATGATGGTTATCCTATTTGGGATAATGGCTTGCATTTTTCATATACATTATATTTGGCTTTATTTAGATTTGTAGGTACTAAGGACCACAAATCCTTCATCCTTTGGCTGCTATCCTAGCACAGGTTTGTGGGCTATGATGGCTTCACCCCTTGTTGGTTTGGTAGTATCTCTTGTGTTGTATCCATTCAATGGTTGCTTGAATGCACACATTTGCATCCAATTTGGTGTGAATATCTTGAGCCCTCTCCCTCAAACTTTCACTTCAATCATTATTCTGCCTCTTATTGCATACTAATTCTTCCCTTTTCATATTTGCAGATGCAGCTTTCCTTTATTTTTGCAGGTGCATTGCAGGTTCATTTCCTGTTGATTCTACATACGATTCTTCTTTGGCCCAGATCTTCCATTGCTGATCTCTATATATCTTTTACTATTCTTTTAGTTTTACTTGCTTTTTGGATGTAATTAGATAGGGGATTTATTCTCTAGGCTAGTTGTAGCTCTTCGAGCAATAGTTTTATTATTTATCCCCTTTTAAGGACCTTGTAACCTTTTTTTGTGGCAATAAAATTCCCCCTATATGGGGTTTCCTAAAAAAAATGTGATTGTCCTTAGGAATTAGTTGGCTTGAATGAAATTACATGCTTGTGTTTCTTTATTTCTTTCTAATCATATTAAAATGTTGCATGTCGCTTGATTCATGCATTTATTTCTTTCAAAAATCAATTAAAAATAAATGATTTCCTTTACGTCAATGTTGCACATGTTGACTTAATTAAAAATATGTGTGGCTATTATCACTATTAAATCTCAAATGTATTTTCAAAAGCTTATTAATGAATAATAATACATGTTGTGACAGTAGCTATACATACATAGAAGGTGCATGTGAATATAAGCTTAGTGTATGAAGTGAAGTTTCTTTCTTTCATTTATATGTCGATTTGCATAAGTACGAATGTTAGTGGGTATATTAGTCTGGACATTTCGGGGATGCACAACTTTAACTAGCCCTAAGGAGGTTCCTACCTTACAAAATAATGGCGGTGTACCCATCTGATTTCATTCTTATGCGCTTTGATATTAGAATTTGGATAAAGCTTTAATTCATTTACACAAATAAATCAATTAAATTAAATTTTACTTTTGCATGGTTTTCTATTCTTATAGTTACTTATACATCTATATGTATTTAAGAATAGCAGGTATATTAGTCTGGACATTCCAGGGATGCACAGGTTTAAGTAGTCCCAAGGAGGTTCCTACCTTGCTCCCCTGATGCAAAATAATGGCAAAGTACTTACTTAGAACTTTCAAATATTTGAATGTGTATTTTGCTAATGAATGAGAATTCTCTTTTTCTATGAAAATCATTCATTCATCTTATATTTAAGTGTGCCAAAAAACATATTGTATGTGCATATATGTTTTTGACTTAATCATGTGCATGCTACATATGATGGAAAGAAATTAACAAATATGTGTTGTGTGATAGTAATTAACTCCAATTAATCTTAAGATGTCTCTCTTATTAAATAAGGTTATTTAAAGTGAACATAAACTTAGGACTAGTTAAAATGTGCAATAAGCCATTCACTAAAGAGAATTCATTTAATTAATTTACTTTAGATGTGACTTAAGGTAGGGATAAAAGAGAGTGATCCTCTCTTTTCTTCTCTTTATAACACTTAGTTGTTAAGTGTAAGTCAAGTGAAACAAAAGAAAACATTAAATAAAACTCACAAATCAATTAAACCATTCTTTATAATTAAATCCTTTCTTACTTAGAATATTATAATAAAGTCTAGTGAAGGCATACCACACAAGCCTTAATAAACACACCTTAGATTAAGTCACCACTTTTAGTCTTATGTTGGGGCGGTGTATGGTTTGATGTATGTTTAATTTTATGATGTATTATTGTAGAGGATGTTGTGTACTTTGTGGGATGTTGTGATTAGCCTAATGTGTTTTCTATAAAAAATTATGCTTAACAGGTGCTTAAAATAAATATAAATGCTCTCTCTTTTTTACAGGTTGCTTAATCCCTAAGCACAATCTAAATTAAGATAGGTGAACTTGGTTACCATGTGCAGGGTGTTAAGTCTAAGATATACATATAATTGTTTAGATTGTATAGTGTGTTTAGCTAACACTTATTTTGTAGGTCTTGTTAGATTTAATTTTCCTATTTTTAATGTAATTATGCATTAGGAATTATGATTAGTGTTATGTGTGTGTGGTGGTGGGGGGGCTAGAAGGCTTTGTCTTGGGAGGCCCCCATGATACCTTTGGAGCAAGCAAACCCAAATGAAGAAATGGAGGGGACATGAAGAAAGAAGATAAGAAGACCCCCCATAACACTTATTTATTTGTAAAAATTATAATTATTTTTTTCATATATCGGGTTGTATAAGGGTAGAGCTCGACTACCCATTTTTCTTTTCGGGTTATATGGTGGTTCCATTTTGACTTATTTATTTTACGTTTGGTTTAAAATTGTTTGATATTTTGTTTACAATCACACAATATAAATGACATGTCTTTTCCTAGTTTCTTCATATATGGTGATTTAATGTGTGGCTTGGATCCGATTAGGCTCTTAGAGAAAAATAAATTTTCTACCCCAACTACAACTCATAATTAAATTTTATAAATAACTCATAACATCACATAAAGCCTAGCCATTAAATCAAGATAATTAAAAGATTTAATAATCCCTTAACTGGATGTTGTATGCTTAAGATCATGCATATCATCTTTTTCACTTTTTCTAAGAGAAGGTTTCCCTCCTTGAACGATAGAGGAAGACTTGACCGTTGAGGGTCTCCTTTATGGTGAAAAACACCTCTTTTTTTGATTTAGCTAATAACCTTATTTCATCATGCTTTTAGACATATAAAAATGCTATATCTTTTGTCAAAATAAAGAGTCCAAAATCAAGTAAAGGTTGATAAGATTTATATTAGATTAAGTCATTACTCATACCACTCATGCTCCAGTCTCTTAGGGAGTGGGTTTAAAGACTTTAGTTTCTTTCTAAAAATAACAACCTACCTATCTTGCAAAACATATGGCTTAACCACATGATTTAAAAGCATTGGAGGTGTAGCGCCACTCGAGTTATATAGGTTGGGTGGTTTACCCTCTCTATGGAGGTAAACCATATACCCATATTTGGTTAGATTCAAGATGTGCTTTGGCCCTCGTTAAAGTTCTCTAGATTTAGGATCTGAGGTTGTTATTTCCTATTGGGCTACAAGCATAAATCCTCATCTCTTAAGCATTTTCACAATCTTGTATTGTGGGAATATAAGTCCTAGTTTTTTAACAAAATTTTAACTCAAATATATATAATTCTCTTCAATTTCAAACATATAAAGCCCAACCATATGACATACTGAAATGCTCACTAGATTTCCTAGTATCATGAGCATTCCCTACTCATCTCCCTTTGGCTTCAATAATAAGTCTCTTCTTTTGATCTATTCAGATTGAGTTTCCAAACATAGCCAATTTATTGATAGTCTATCTTTGAAATCTTTGAAAATAATAATTGCCTACTTTAATCAAAAGTATTTCTAAGGAAACATTCCTTAAGATGTAATTGAGTATGAGGGCTTTCCCCCAAAGGGAACTTTAGAACCTGGTTTAAATAAACCTTACTTTATTCATCCATGTAAAGTAGGGAAAAAATCTTTGGTATATTCGAAGACCCACCATGCCTTAAAAGTCATTATTAGGTGATTAGGTCCATTGTAAGGTAGTGATTTCTATCTTTTGAGATAGTGCACTATTCCTTGATGTTGCACCTGATCACCTCAATAAGTATACCCTCAGATCTGTATGGTGTCCCCCATACACATAAATCAAAAACAAGAACCACATCCGACAACTTAATTAAGACAAATCAATCAGTCCCACTGTTTAGCTCATCTAAACATAAGGCATCAGACTAATGATGAATTCTGTCAAAGCTCCATAAGCTATTGAAATTTAACCTACAATGATTCAATATCTTTGATCAATTCAAAAACTCAGCCAGTTTTCAACAAATATGATTCGCTCTATGCACGAATCACATTTGTTGGGGGTATTTATTGACCTCCATATATGCTACATGAGTCACATCAAGCCTATAAGCCAAATTTGAAGAACTTCAGATGCTTTAGATCGCAAATCAGAGCTAAAATGTGCCAACATCGAAATTAGTTGAAATGACCTTTAATTGATGAAGGGACTTCTTCATTATGTTCAGAATGTCAAAATTGATCATATCATACATATTCCATAATCTAACAATCAACTGATCAAGAAATCGAGCAGTCAATATGCCAACATGCATATCAGAGTCGAGGAGGCTATGATGATGCTCAAATGATCCCTGTTCGTAAAATTGACTATGTCGTTAACTTTGAAATATTGAAATATATCAAATGAGTCTGTCCCCAATTGATTCGGATGAGTCTACGCAAATCTCGAGTGATCTGAAGTGATAATGCGTATTTTTAAACTAAAATTAGCTCGATTCGATGCCGACTAGAACCAAAAGGCCTCCGATCGAACAGACTACGTCATTATTTTTGGAACATAAAAATAACCTAAAATCAATATGTCTATTAATCATATAATGATGTCATCATAAAAAATTTGAATTAGTGATTGATTTAATCACTTAAAAAAAAACCTATATGAATTACTATTAATGGCTAACCCTAAGGACCCCGATTTTCCTTCAAGTCGAAGTAGTTGTTCAATTCATTCCACTCCTTCGCTTGGTACATTCTCTTAAAAATAGAAAGCTCATGCACGATCATCTCCCTAAAACCAATGTTCCTCCAACCGGCTCACGCATGATCGTCTCCCTCAACTGCAAGCACCTGTAAGTATCTCAAGAGGAACTGAAACGAATGGAATCTCGTAAACCCTCTCTCTCTCTCTCATCGATTCCTTCAAGCCGAAATCCTCACCTACTCATTCGTCGCTCTTTCCATCGCCCTCACTTTCCTTGGAAGGGCAGAGTAACCACTTGTTCAGAATCTCATATGCTCTCATCTCCCAAAAGCCAAAAGTTTTCTCCCGTTCTCCCTCTCTCATTCTCCCTCTCTCTCAAGCTCATGATCTTCTCATAAATGTCGGATTCCTCCCTGATTAATTTTCCTAGCCGAACAGATTCAAGGGGCTCGGGCTCTCTCTTTTCTAAGGATGAATTCGGTGGATTGAAGTAAAAACTCCCTCCCGTTCACTCTCTCTGCCAATCAAATTCCACAATCCTTCCTCCTTCACACAAACCACAAGCCATATGATCCGATCCTTCCCTTTACTGCAGTCGAGAAGGAACTCCATCATCAGACGGGTTCCTCCGGTCTCTAACACTTTCCCATTTCTTTCACCCCTTTCTCAGTTTACT
The DNA here is from genome assembly GCA_021442155.1 of Cymbidium sinense. NCBI lineage: Eukaryota > Viridiplantae > Streptophyta > Magnoliopsida > Asparagales > Orchidaceae > Cymbidium > Cymbidium sinense. Next base: position 154,850,135 of record CM038219.1, on the reverse strand, counting down.
GCTCCAGCAAGCACATACACCCCTCTCCGATCCAGTTAATCAATCTATGGACCTTCCTAATTCTAAAATTTGAACTCATTTCAACCCAATCAATCAGTCAAATGCTGCCTTGTAAAGATTATTATTTTTATTAGTCACTAAAGAGGTGTAAGATATGAGTATGTGTGTGAAAATTGATGTATGTATATGCGTATGTTTGGTTTTATGCAAGTTTGAAAGCCTCGTTACTCTCATCAGGGCATGAAGAGATGAAAATCAATTGAGGTATTTCAAAACATCGACCTTCACGCTCATCAGAGCGAGCATGTGAGAATGCCCCAAAATTGTTAGATGTGACACCCCTATGCCGAAATGCTGCCAAAATTTGGACTAAAATTTGAGACTTAAATAAATTTAAATAAAAATCATCTAAACTTAAATTAAATAAAAAATACATGATAAATATGAAAATAAACATTAAATCAAAGAGAAATAGTCAGAGAGTACATAAAGAAAAATTTTGAAAGAATAAAACACTTACTTTGAGTGCAAACAAATCCTCTTCCTTGCCTCTCTCTCTCTCTCTCTCTCTCTCTCTTTAAAGAGCTCAAAACATTTACTCAAGCAAGTAGAATGAAATGCAAAGATCCTCTCCTTAGCCTTATTTATAGAGATAGAAAGAGTTAATTGGGACCAATTCTTATTCAAACTTAATAATTAAATATGAGAACAAGTACGATATGTGTAAAACATGTTGCACTAAGTTTATTCCATATTAATTACTAAGTGAAATGCACACAGGAATTGGGAGCTATACAAAAGTTATTGAAATTTTGTATTAAGTTAATTACAAGGATAATTTTCAAATATGAAATAATTTGGTTTGGATTGTAAGGTGATTATATTAAAAAATAAATTAATTGCTTGCTCATGAGCAAGAATATCACTTAATACCCCATTGGAAACACTAATAATAACATTTCTATCGGGCAATAAAAATCACGACAATGATAAAAGGCTATCATCCTTATAGGATTGGAGATTAATGATTTTAAGTGGAAACTCACAAGGGACTTACAGTAAATTTGAAGTCTAATTTTTAAATAAATATAGAACTTAATGTGGAGTTAAGGATGAATCTAAATGGAGTTTAATATCTCTTACGTGGAGCCGAATGTGATTGCAATCTTAGCCAATAAGCATCAATATGATTTATGTAATAAACAAGGAGATTACCATGACTTATTCCAAATGAATTAAAAATGATCTGAATTGAATATAATCAAATTTACAGGATTTATATGAAGCTTGATAGCTTATGTTAGCATGAGTGGGCTTTGACATCTTATCGAATAACATGAACAAGCTTCTTATTGATTATTCAAGGTGTCAACTTCATGAGCAAGTAACAAGTGTAAATAGAATTAATTGAAAACTTAGATAATTACATTTGATGTTGAATGAAATGAAGACCTTTGATGAACACAAATAGTATGTCAATCAATATAAGAAAGGGGTTTCTCAATAAACGAATGTCTCATGCTTAATTCTAATTGGATGAATTGAGAAGAGTTGAAAAAATTTGGGTAAAATTTACCAAGAATTTGATAGCTTGCCAATAGATTTGAATGTAGTTCTTTTAATATTTTACTTCAAGTAATCTGAAAGAAAATTCAATTGAACAAATAATCAGATTACATGAGACTTGCAATAACTTTAAAATCATTGCCCTCCAGCCTTCTCGAGGTGCATTTTTAACACTTTGAGTATAGTCCTGTTGGTAGCTTTGTTAGTTTGAGAATGGGCTATAACCATATGCAGCAGTTGAATGTGAAGATCTTTACAAAAAGATGTAAAGACTTTTTCAGTAAATTGAGTTTCATTACCGGCGATGATCTTTGTAAGAAGACCAAATTGACATATTATATTTTTTCAAATAAATTGTTTAGCATTTTCCTCTGTAATTTTACCAAGTGGTTTAGCCTCCAGCCATTTAGTGAAGTAGTCAACAGTTAAAATGATAAACTTTTGTTGCCCTGATACTACTAGAAAAGGTCCCATGATATCAATTCCCTATTGAGCAAAAGGCCATGAGCTCTGAAGGGATGAGAGCTCTGTATGTAGTATATGAGAGAGGTTAGAGTGTAACTGATAACTTACACATTTTTGTATAAAATCCAAGGCATATTGCCTCATCGTACTCTAATGGAACCCTTGTCTCATAATTTTAAGGGCTAGCGCCCTTCCTCCTAGGTGTTCTCCTCATATCCTAGAGTGAACCTCTCTTAATGCATAATCGGCCAAAAATCCTCTTTTCAAAATAAAATCAATAAACATATTTTTAAAATATAAAATAACATTTGAAATACTCATTTAACATACCCAAATTTGCTAAGTGAAAATCCTCCTTTTCAAAAATAAAACAATATTTGGATCTTTTATTTAGCATACCCAAATTTGTTAAGTGTGAATCCTCTTTTTCAAAATCAAAATACATTTGGATTTCCTTAGCATACCTAAATTTTTTTAAGGATCCTCTTTTTAAACAAAAATCAAAATAATGAAACACACTTGGATTTGTTTAGCATACCTAAATTTGCTAAGGATCCCCTTTTCAAAAATCAACAAAAGTCAAAACAAACCAAATTTGAATTTCCTTATCATACCTAAATTTGCTAAGGATCCTCTCTTCAAAATAATCAAAATGAAATACATTTGAATTTCCTCAGCATACCTAATTTGCTAAGAATCCTCTTTTCAATAAAATCAAAACAAAAGCACACTTGGATCTCTTATTTAACAAACCTAAATTTGCTATGTAGAAATCCTCTTTCCAAAAAATCAAGAGAACAAAATTAATCACATTGAATCCTTTATTTAGCATATCTAAATTTGTTAAGTAAATATCCTCTTTTCCAAAAATAACAAAATATTTGGATTCTTCATATAGCATACCCAAATTTGCTAAGTGAAGTTTCCATTCTCAAAATTCACAAGATTCACACAAAACAAAACAAACAAAGAAACAAAAAAAGGAAATATTTTCAAACATCTCACTTAGCATACCCAAATTCGCTAAGTAAATTGCAAAATCTCAAATCCAAAATAAAAGCAAATTGACCCTTTACTTTAACATACCTAAATTTGTTAAATAAAGGGTCCTAAAAATCAAAATTAAAATTCAAATAAGAACCTATTGAAGCATCCCTACAACAAAAATATTTGAACCCATTTTAAACATACCCAAATTTGTTGAAAGTGAATTCTATATCCAAACAATTCCTCTTTCCAATCAAAATCTCGAAATCTATTCTAAATTATTTGAACTCGACTTAACATTTTCAAAATGTTGATTATGAGTTCAAATTATAAATTTATAACTCAAATTCAGCAGAAATATGTTTGAAGTTTATTTTTAACATTGTAGACTCTTGTTCAGCGATAGTTTTCAGTTACACTTCAGTCTCAATTTCAGTTGACAAAAATGGCTACACCCAAGTACGTGTTTACCTTTCTCCATAGTATAGACTTGGCCTTGGATCAGGCTAGTCTTCCTCATGCTGATTACGTCCACCTCATTCATTTCAGATGAGGTTTTGAGGGGTCGAGGATTACCTATGAGGGCATTCCCCTCACAACTGTTAGTAGGACCACAGTGACCGGGCAGAAGCTAGTCATTCAGATTAATATGCCCTCAGACTCCAACATTCTCTTACTGAAGAGGAAGGTAGTGGTAGTTCCTGTAGTGTCAGCATCAATACTAATGTCTGTGACAATGCCAGTGCACCCAGTTGTTTCCCGTGCTGCTCTAGTGAGGGCTAGCACCAACTCGTTAGCACTTTCCAAGGGAAGGCTCCCTTGATCCCAGGGATAGTCTCCTCTACTTTGAGGTTGGGTCTAGTTCTTACTCTGCTCACCCCACCAAGACTCAGAGGATGAACAAAACCTACATGATTAAGCGATACCATACATGCATCGCCAGGGAGATGGAGGCAGCTACACATTCAGTTATGGAGAAGTTAACCACTTTGATTTCCCCATTGGTTATAGTGAACCTATTCCATCCTTTCTCTAGGTCTGACAGAGAGGATGCTAGGAGGATCCCTACTTCACCTTCACCAGCGGTTTGATTCCACGCAATTAATGAGCGAGGAGGTCATATCTTGGACTCGTTGGTTCTACAGGGTTGGGGCTTATGAATGGTGAAGTCAGGCTCAATTTGACTTGAGATCTGTTATCCCCCTTAGTGTGGAGAAGCATCTATGGTAGGAGAGGGCCAGGGAGGCCTATACTACAACTCATATCACTAGTCGAGAGAGGGGGAGGTTTGGTCAGCAGTTAGCGGTCTCTGCACTCATTAATTTTTCTGATCGGCATGCCACCCTCATCGATCACATAGACATTATTTTACTTACTGGGACTACTCATCATAAGAGGAGAGCCCCTATTTTGAGAGAGTCGGTGGTGTCTCCACCACACCATTCTACACCCCATCCACCATCGCCCGTTCATGTTTCAGCATCTCTAGTTCCTCCCAAGGCCATGAAGGCTACATCCGGGGAGAAGAGGACCCTGTTGGTGATCTGGCTACGGCCAAGGGATCTCTTCCCATCTACACCACCTACTGTGGTGAGGCTGAGCTCTCTTTCTTGACCTTCTTCCCCAGTTGTGGTGTAGAAAGAATGGAGACCTTGAAGCATAGTGGTCATCCCTTCACCATCACCAGTACAACAGGATTTGGAGATGGTTACAGTAGTTGCAGAGGGAGAGGGTGGCAACCCAGTTGCACCCATGATCATCGAACCTCCTAGGAGTGTCACCCCGTATCGAGTCAATGGTAGTCAGGAGTGTATATCTTCTAGCGAGTACAACCCTCACATGGTTGATTCTCGGGAAGGGTGGTGACCAATGTTGATCCCATCACCGGTCAGCCAAAATAATTTGTGCCAGTTTCGATAGATCATTCTCTTGATGACATAATAGCACATTATTTCATGGAGAAGAAGGAGATCTTGGGATATGACTGGTCTGATGAGGAGAAGATCAGGTTTGATCCCAACGAAGATGATTTATTGGGAGACTCAGTAGGGGTTTGCATGGTAGATACCAGGGGATCCCTCCTTAAAGAGCATCAGACTATGGAAGGTGTTGAGCCCAAGCAGGAAGACACACCCCACTCGACCCAACACCTCATAGCACAGATAAAGCATAAGGATGAAAAGATAGATAGGATGGAGAAGAGGCTGAGGATCTGTTAGCAGCTATCTTAGCATTGCAAAACTAAGTTCAGTTCATCTATCTGGCGAGACTAGTCGCTAGAGTTGGTGCATGTCTTGGACCCCAAGACTTTACCTCAAGTAGAAAGGCATGCATGTATAAGAAGGTAGGATAGTACCTCCATCTGAGAAAAGATATCAAGTCCATGGTTGAGTAACAGGTGAAGGAAGCATTGGCTCAAGCCCGAGGAGGATCATCAATTCCAAAAGGTAGACCTAACCTAGAGGAATTTAATGTAATCCAATATCCTAAGGGTTTCATGCCACCTTCCTTCAAAAGTTTTGATGGCAATGGGAACTCGAGGCAGCACATCACACATTTCAGAGCTAGTTATTACAACGCTGATGGCAGTGATGCTTTACTCTTTCATCTCTTCGTTAGTAGCTTAATAGGGATAGGATTTGATTGGTATGCCTAACTTCCCAATAGTTCAGTAAAGACTTTTGTTGAGTTGGAGCAACTCTTTATCACGAGGTTTGCTGGAGCTTAGCAAAGGCTCATTGCTGGCGATCTCATTGTGGCTCAACAAAATAATGGTGAGTCCCTTATTGATTACACTCTCAGATGGCATAATTTGAGTATGAAATGCAAACCACAGCTCCTGAACAATATGCCATTGAGATTCTACTTAAGAATATCCATGGCCCGGTCGCCTTCATGCTCAAAGATTTCACCATCAAAACTTTTAAGAAATTAATCAATAATGTGACTAGCTTGCAAGGAGAAGCCAAATAGTTACCTTCTCCAGATCTACCAACAAAGCCAAAGTCACAGAAGATAAATGAAAAGAAGCCTGAGGCAGTGATAGTAGTAGATAAGGGCAAACAACCAGCTAGAGAGAAGTTTGAGAGACCTCGTGCTCCACAGTTATCACTTCCGCCTCCTCTACTACCACCAAGGCAACCCTATTGGCTGCTACAGTAGCCTCCACGGCCTACACCACCTCCTCCTCAGCCATATCCACAGTAGTAGTTGTACACATACCCACCGTCAGGTAGCTACCATCCACCTACTCTTATGGATAAACTAAACAAACTATATTCATTTAAGAGGGAGGTAGTTAGAAAAATTTTTAAGAATCTCTTAAAGAAACTTGACTTTCAACTACTCAAACTTAGAAGGCCGGAGGAAGTGGGAAAAAGCAATGATCCTAATATTTTCCCCTACCACCGTATGTTAGGTCATATTTTAAAAGATTTCTTTACATTTAAGGATTGACTTGAACATAGATTCAAGACAGGTGCTATAGTTATCCGGAAGGAATATCTTGTGGATCATCCATCCAGTTTCATTATGGTAATCCTTGGGGATGACTGCGATCCTTCCAAAACCAAAGATGGTTGGGATATCTACTTATCCAAAACCTCTAAGAAAATTATTTCAAAAATCAAGAAACTTTCCTTGCAGGTGCTTGAGTCAGCTCAAACCTCCAACATCAAGGAAGGTTTTTAAGTTGTCAGTGCCAACTCAACCTCAGCAGCAGCAGTAGCAGTAGTAGCAGCAGCATGTGCTGGCTCACATACCCACCGTCACATAGCTATGGTCCACCCACTCTTTTAGATAATCTTAACAAACCTTATTTATTTAAGAGGGAGGTAATCGAAGATCTTTAAGAATCTCTTAAAGAAGCCTGATTTTTAGCTACCCAAGCCTATGAGACCTGAGGAAGTGGGCTAAAGCCATGATCCTAACTTTTGCCCTTACCACCATATGTTAGGTAATGTTTCAGGAGATTGCTTCACATTTAAGGACTGGCTTGAACATAGCTTCAAGACTGGTGATGTAGTTTTCCCAAAGGAATACCTTGTGGAACTACCATCCGATTCCATTAGGGTAATCCTTAGGGATACTTGTGATCCTTCCAAAACTAAAGAAGGTTGGGATATCTCTTTATCCAAAACCTCTAAAAAGATCGTTTAGAAGATCAAGAAACTTTTCTTGCAGGTGCCTGAGTTAGCTCAAACCTCCAACATCAAGGAAGGTTTGCAAGTTCCCAGTGCCAACTAAGGGAAAGGGGAGCGAGACAAAGAGAGTGCATGTGCTGGGATAGCCCAGTAGTGCAACCACCGACTGAGTCTAGCCTCTAGTCTACCGTTACAACTACCACATCAATGACTTCCTCTACTTCAGCTAGTTCTTCTTCTTCTACTAGTAGAACACTTGTATCGGCGAATAAGGGCATCAAATCTCTTACCCCACTTGCTTTACTTGATTTATACTTTGTGCCTCCTATCAAATCTAAGAAATTGAAGAATAAAGCTAGCTTGAAATACATCTGTGTCACTTCTGATGAGTTGTCTACTTCTATTCTTAATGATAACTCTTCAAGTCAAAATAACTATAATAATTTTGATCTTCCTCTTTCTAATTCAGAGTTAGACTTATGTACTCAATACTATGGGTTCGCCTCTTGAGATAGATGTGGAATCATCTGATTTTGAGGGTCCCATTGGAGAAGCTGTAGGTGAGCCTGATGTGCAGATAGAACCTTCCATTACCCTACCACAAGAGATCACCAAAGTTAACCTTCGTAGTGGCAAGGTTCTACCTCCTAGGGTTGCATCTCAAGATAGTGGGAAACAAGTCATTAGAACAGAAGATCGAGAAGCCCCTCCATAGGATGCTCCACCCTTGGATATGCTTGTGGAGGATCAGCCCAAGGTGGACTACAATGTCCTCTCTCATCTAAGAAAGTTGCCATCTAAGCTAAGTATATATGATGCCCTTATTTTATCCAAAGAGATAAGAGAATCATTAATCAAGGCTCTCCTTGATCCTGAGATATACTTAGTTCAGCTGACCGCTATAGGTGAAGAGGCACATTACACAAAAAAAGCCTAGGGGACCACTTTCACAGATAAAGACCTTCTTCTGGGGGACTTAGAGCGCAACTGTCCCCTCTACATCACAGTTGACATGGGCATATACAGACTTGCCAGAGTTCTTGTTGATCCAGGTGCATCGTGAACATTATGAGTTTAAAGACCCTTGCCTATTTGAGCATCAACATCTCCACACTCCATGGAGATCGAATGATATTGAGAGGATTTAATGAACAAGGTGAGCAGGCTTTAAGTTCCATAATGTTAACTTTGGAGATAGGTGACTGGAAGACTGAAGCCAAATTTTACACCATTGATTCAAATACTTCATTTGCTGCTTTGCTCCATAGGCCTTGGATACATCAGAATAAGATAATTCCATCCTCCCTCCATCAGTGCATCAAGTTCAGAAAGGATGGGATTGAATACCATATCAATGGGGATGAAAAGCCATTTTCAGTTAGAGAGGTTAAGATTTATGAGGATGCAACCTATTATCTTCCTTAAAACACCTTTCTCATGAACTTGGACAAAACTAAAATTCAAAAGAAAAAGAAAATAAAGAAAGAGAAGAGCCAAAAGAAAAAGAAAAGAAAAATGAAAATCCAAATGAACAAGAAAGGGGAATTGAAGAAGAAATAGATTCGCATATCACATTCCACCCATAGTTCATTCTATCATATGGACATGTGGGTAGGGTGACTCAACCTCCACCAGGCAGAGGTAGAGGCAGAAACAGAGGCATTTCTAAAGGTGGAAGACCCCCTGGTTGGCCATCAGTCTACAGAGATCATGTTTTAGTTTATAGGAGTACCCCTACTATTCACATAAACATGGAATCCATCTCGGAGGACGAGTCTAATGTGATTAGTATACCAGCCAAACCCTCTCAATGGGTTCCATTGGAAGTGACTTTCGATCCAGACAGAGATGAAGATCATGCCTCCAGACAAAGTAAAGTATTCAAATTAGGTTTATGTGAGAAATTAGGCAGTAGTTGGGAATCTTAGCTCTAACCTCACTCTCATTTCAAAAAGTTGAAGGTTTAGTAGTTAAGAAAGCCCCTAAGTCTTCCAGTGATATGAAACCGAAGAGATTCTTTTTGGGATCATCATCCTCAAGCCTTGAAGTTGATGTAGAACTTGAGAAGGATACATTTAAAGAATTATTGGAATTACCATTTGACTTTTACTCACCTTGTGTTCATAATCTTATTCAAAAAGGTTTAGTTCCTCATAAATGGTCCACGCATAGGTTAGAGTACTTTGAAAAGCTATGGAATATCTGAGCACAATCAAGAGCGGGAATAGGATTGATGATTGTTATGATGATGATGATTCTTTACTTAGTTGTTACCAATCATTTAGAGTCTGATAGATTCTTTTCACACAACACTAACTCTTATGAGAATGTGTGTTCAGAAATCTCAGATGATCCAGATGATCTACAAATTAAGGATGCACCTCTAGAATTTAAAGAGGAGATCCATTTAATAATTGACAAGCTTAAAAAAACTAACCTCGTGACAAAAAAAAATCCACGCCCGACGTACATCAGTTCTTTGCTGTATGAAGAAGAAACCAATGACTTAGTTAGGCTATTGACTAAGTTTAAAGACTGCTTCACATGGAGTTATGAAGAGAAGCCTAGATTATCTTCTGATGTAGCAGTCCATAAGCTAGCAATAGATCATAATGCTAACCTATCAAGCAAGCTCCTAGACGCATGCGATTATAAATTGAATAACATGTCATTTTTGAAGTCAAGAAATTGATCAATCTGGTTTCATCAGGGAAGAAAAATATCCTACCTGGTTAGCCAGTGTCATCCCAATTAAGAAGAAGAATGGCAAAATTCATATATGCATCAATTTCAAGGACTTAAAAAAGGCATGTCCTAAGGATGAGTTTTCTCTTCCTATACCAGAATTAATAGTGGACATTGCCTCATCTCATGTAGTTTTCTCTTCCATGGATAGGTCATCTGGCTACAACCAAATCAAGATGTCTTTTGAAGATGAAAGAAACACTGCTTTCTAAATCCCGATCGAAATCTTCTGTTATAGGGTCATGCCTTTCGGCCTTAAAAATGCTGGTGCTACATACCAACGGGCCATGACTCAGATCTTTATCAAACTCATCCATCATCAGATTGAGTGCTATGTTGATGATCTAGTAGTTAAGAGTGGAGAAAAGGAAGACTATCTCTTTGACTTGAGAGTAGTTTTCGAATGGTTAAGATAATATAACCTCAAATGAATCCCCTGAAGTGTGCATTCAGAGTAGCTTCAGGGAAATGCCTTGGGTTTGTTGTCTAACACCACGGAATAGAAATATATCTAAAAAAGATTAAAGCTATCTTATAAATGCCACCTCCTAAGATTTTAACTCAACTTAGATCCTTCCAAGGATGGTTGGCGTATCTAAGATGCTTTATTTCGAACCTATCGGGGAGATGCAAGCCATTCTCAGCACTTATCAAAAATGATGCCAAGTCCAAGTGGGATGATAAGTGCCAGCATGCCTTTGAAGATATCAAGAAGTATTTGGTGAAGCCTCCAGTTCTAGTAGCCCCTATCCCGGGCAGACCACTCATCCTCAACACTGTTACATTGGACGACTCTCTAGGCACTCTGTTGGCCCAAGCCAATGACAAAGGGAAGGAGAATGCTCTCTACTACCTCAGCCATCATCTGATTCCTACTAAAGAAAACTATTGAGAAACATTGCCTAGCTTTGATCTTTGCATCTTAGAAGCTACGACACTACATGCTTTCTCACAAGGTATACTTGACTCTAGAACAAATCCACTATAGTATATCATGACACGACCAATGCTATCCAGATGTTTGGCATGATGGTCCATGATTCTCTCATAGTTTGATATCACATTCATACCCCTCCGTGTAATAAAAGGATAAGCACTAGCGAATTTCTTAGCAACACACTCAATTCCTGTTGATTCTCTACTTAGTGATGATCTCCCTGCTGAACAAATCATGAACATAGGGAGGTTGACAACCACTGATGGGAGATTTATTTTGATGGTGCAACTTATTTTCATCAAGGGGAAGCACGATGATATACTCTTCCAGGAAAGACAGGGGTAGGAATAGTTCTCTAACTCTAGACCACGATGTGATGAGATTCTCATACTATCTTTCCAACTCCTGCACCAACAATGAAGCTGAGTATGAGGCTTTGATTATCGATCTGGAGTTAGCCATCACTATCAGTGTCAAGAGCATCAATATCTTTGGGGATTCTCAGTTGGTCATTAATCAGATTGTCAGGTCCTACAAAGTTCTCAAACCCAAGTTTCATCATTACTACGAGTATACTATGAAGCAGTTGGCCCAAATTCCTAAAGTCACCATCTACAAGGTTCCCTGAGCAGAGAACACAGTAGTAGATGTTTTCGCCAAAATTTCCAAAGAATTAGCATGTCCGAAAGATGAGTCCATTTCAATAAGGGTCCAAAATAGACAAGTCCTATCCCTTATTGATGCTGAACTCATCGAGAGACTTTCTCTTGAAGGGGATGTTGTCGTTGCCTATAAGGACAAGGAGCTAGATTGGAGGAAACTGTTCATAGACTATTTGAACACCGACAAACTACTTCAAGAAAAGTCACAATCCCATAAGGTGAAATAGAGAGCTCTCTCCTATGCTATCATTGATGGCAGCCTATATCGATGGTACTTTGACCAGATGTGGTTATGTTGTTTAGATAAACATGAAGCCTGTTGCATTATAATCAAAGTATATTCAGGTCTATTCAGTGCACATCAATCCAATCTGAAGATGAAAATGAAGATCAAGAGACTAGGATACTACTAGCCTTCGATGATCTCAGACTGCAGGGATGTAGCTAGGAGATGCCATTGTAGGTACACGGGTGGTCCTACCAACCACCAAATATTCTACCTACATTGGCCTCATGGCCATTCAGTGTTAGTACCCATTGTGGGTCCCTTCTTCTTCCAAGGGTCATCGGTTCATCTTAGCTACCATCGACTACTTTTCCAAGTGAGAGGAGGCAATCCCACTCAGAGAGGTCACAGCTCACCATGTGCTTTAGTTTTTCAGTCGTATATATGTTCAGGGTGCCTTGACAAATTATATCCGATAATGGTACTACATTCAAAAGCACCAAGATTAACAGCTTCGCCAGAAGACACGGTGTTGATTAGAGATACTCCACCATCTACTATCCCATAACAAATGGCTTAGTGGAAGCATTCAACAAAACTCTTCATCCAAATATTAAAGAAGACTCTTGATGATAATAAATGATAGTGGAATGAGCAGTTGGTCGAAGCCTTGTGGGCCTACTGCACCACATACCAAACTCTAACTCAATCTACCCTATTTTCTTTAGTGTATGGGTGTGAAGCCGTTCTATTAAAAGTTTAACTCCCATCACTAAGGATAGAATTGGGTAGCAAGATCACTATAGAGCAGTTTGCAAAGTTGCAGTTAGAAGAGCTCAAAGGTTTGGAGGAGAGTCACCTACGGGCATGCCAGAACCTTGAGTTGTACAAGGCCAAAATGATTCAAGCTCATAACAAGCTGGTCTGCCCTAGGTCTTTCTGAGTAGTTAAACTTGTGTTAGTCCTAAGGAGACCAATTGTTTCCCATTGAAAGATGGGAGGCAAGTTTGAACCCACTTAGGTCAGGTTCAATCTATTTTTCCACAAGTAGGTTACCTCGGTAGTCATTCCGCTTTGAAAGATGTAAGATTATGATGCATTCTTTCTAGCATGATTATCGTAAACTAATAGGAAGCCTTAAGCGGAGTTCGATTTGTTGCCCAAATCAACCGATCACCCCAATGGTCTTTCGTAGTGGAAGATATGAGTCCCTGAGCTTTCCCTTAAATTGATAATTGCAAACTGAAAGACACTCCTTTGGTCAGATAGTTCTCCCATCAACTAGGAAGCTACTTCCATTGGTTCAGTAAATTTGAGATAAGTCTAGGCTGATATAAGCTCCTTCTCAGTATGATCCATCGCAAACCAACAAAATTCATCAAAATAAATCTAAAAATGAAATTAATCTTGACTATCTTTGAGTTGATCTAAGTCCCCCAGTAGCATTCACTAAGTAGTTAGCCCTAGGTTGGGTTCAATCTGTGGCTTTGCCAATAGATTATCCCAATAACTGGTCCCTACTTTGGAGGATGTCAGTCTATTACGCTTTATTCCAAGTAGAGTTGCTACATACTGACAGACATCCTTTTGGTTGGCTAGTCCTACTATGTGTTTAGTAGGCTACCCCTTTAGATTGGAAAATCTGAGTTAGGTTTAGCCCTCAATGGCTCTTACTCAGTGCAGTTCATCGCAAACCAACAGGATCCATCTCAAAAATCCAAATATAAAAAAAATTGAAACAAATTCAACCCTCTTCCCCAACGGGACTTAATTAAATAAATCAAATCAATTTCTCCCCAGTGAGGCTCAAATCAAATCAAACCTCTCATCCCCTTGTGGATGACTTGAACCTGCTTCCCTAATGAAAGGTTCATATACTCTATCCCTAGTGGATCCCTCCTTCCATCTCTTATGTCCTTGACATAAGTAGAACCACAATGCACTAAGTTCTGTATTCCTTCTACACTTTGGGTTGGGAGTAGATTGTTAGCGTTGTGATCGGTGTTGTTGATCATTTTGTCACCAATATGCGATGTTCCTTGTCAGTCACACCATACATATTGGGCACCCTTTGTTGACCGCATTTTTAAGATGAGCTCTCAAACCCTCTATCTTAAACATAAGACTCCTCTTAGACTTTAAGGGATCCTTAGCATTAAGACATATCTATTGATTAGGTGGACACTCAACCTAGCCCTAGAGACTTAGACGAGTTAGCCATAAGGATAGGTCATCCCTTAGGGGTGTTAGGAAAATTTGCCTATCCTATAACTTAAACCACATTACTCACTTCCTTCCTTCAATTCAAACTCCAAATCAAATCAACATCAAACCTAAATCAATTCCAACCTAATTGATTTTCTCCAAACTCAAATCAATGTCACATAATTAAAACCCATGATTGAAATTCATGATTGAAATCCAAAATTCAAATTCCTAATTCCAAATATTTCATAACTCCTTAATCCCCTTTTAAAGACTTAGCCTAAATAATTTTTAAATTAATTCAAACTCATAAAATTTTCTCATAACTCATTTATATTCTCATTTATATTCAAATATATAAATGAAATATAAATTCAAATCAGTCAAGCTAAATCTAAAGTTCAAATTCCAAATTCAAAATCCTTCTTAAGTCATTAATTCCCTCTTAAGGAATTATCCTAAATTATCTTTAAATCAATTCAAATTCATGAAATTTTCTCTTAACTCAATTATATTCTTATTTATATTTACATATATAAATGAAATATAAATTCAAATCAATCAAACTAAATCCTAAATTCAATTCCAAGTTCATAAATCTTTCCTAAGCCACTTTGATTTTCTCTTATGGACTTAGCTTAGATCATGTTCAAATTACTTCAAACTCATAAAATTTTCTCATAACCCATTTATATTCTCATTTATATTCATATATATAAATGAAATATAAAATTAAACAACAAAAGCCAACTCTAAAAATCAAACGCAAATTCAATCAAAATCCAACCTAAGCCTTTCAAGTCAAATTTTAGTACTTAGCCAAATCAACTTCAAATCAAGCCAAACTCTTGATTTTTCTTCATGATTCAATCAATCCTTCAACCATGAATCCAAATATGAATATAAACTTCAATCACTTAACCAAAACTCAATTCAAAAATCAAGCCAAAATCTATTTCTTGTTCACCCTTTGAACTTGAAATTGTCAAATGAATCAAAACCCATTTGACTTCAAACCACTTGCAAATGGATTTATATTTCAATTATAAGTCCATATGTAAGTTCAATCAAACTCAAATCAAGCTTTGACCAAGCCATTTATCTCACTTAGGTTCACTTGACCCAAAGTGACCCAAAGTGACCTAAAGTACCCTTTTGAGCCAAATTCTAATCCTAACCAAATTGGATTGAATCAAACTCACCTAAGCCTCTCATCATGATCAACAATCATCATGAGATGATCAATCACTCAAATTAGGTCAAACCAAGTGAACACTTAGCCAAAATGAAGCCCAACATAGCCAAAATCCATCATAGGCCAAGTTGATTGAAACATTGATCTAAGTTCATTCATGATCAGTGTTTGAACTTGACTAAGTCAACATTTGAGCCTAACCTAGCCTAATTGGCCACTTGACCCAAGTTGACCCAACTTGACCTAAAAAGTCAAAATGGATCAAAACTTGATCTAAGCCAAATCAATTGAAACCAATGGGTCAAGTTCATTCCAAAATGATTGTTAAACTTGACCAAAGCCCCAATTGGCTAACTAGACCCAACCTAGCCCAATTGATCATGAACCTAACTTGACCTAAAAGATCATATTGAGCCAAATTCAAACTTAACCAAAATTGATCGGAAACAAAGATACCAATCCCTTTTATATGACCAACCAAACCTAAACCTACCCATGACCTAGCTCAAATAGGTCAACCATTTGACCTAAATGAAATCATATAAACCAAATTCAAACCTAAATCAAATTGAATCAATCAAAGCCACCAAAACATTTCAAATGGTCATACGAACTTGACCCAACCCTTGGTTTGACCCAATTTGACCACTTGGTCAACTTGACCCAAGTTGACCCATTTTGACCTAAATGGGTCAACATGAGCCAAATCACATCAAATCAACTCCAAATTTAATGAAATTTGGCCAAACCTATTTTATCATCAAATTAAACATACCCAAACTAAAATCAAGGTCAAATAACCATTTTACTCTTAGGCCATAGGGTAAATTTTAGCCAATTCCACTTGGAATTTGGTCAAATCCTCTTCATACTCACTTGACTCTCTCTTAGTTGATCAAGTGAACACTAGGGAGGGTGGTGCACCTAACCCAATAGGTTTAGGTCAGCCTGACCTAGCCCATTGTACAAACCGAGCACATGCCTTGAAATGGCTACATGGGAATCAAGCCTCTACTTATTTTTAGCACATGGGGAGTTCACCATTCCACTCCTCTGGCCAAACCGAATTCAATGACTCATCAAACAACCTAAAAAACTCACTAAATCAAGGCAATTGATAAAAAATGGCAAGCATTTGTTCTGTCATCTGATTGCCAAAGGGGGAGATATACTCCCCCTAATTCACTTCAAACTTCACACTCTCTCAGTGGATTGAAGCATAGGAACTCAGAGAAAACCTTAGAGAGCCTTCCTAAGCTTCATAGAGAGGATTGAAAATAGCCAATTCTTGGTTTTCATCACTTGAAAATAGGGGAGCCTGACTGAAATTTGAACTCACTCCACACTTAACCTCAACCCAATTCCTTCTTCAAGCACCATCAGAAGACCAAGTCGAAGCTGCCCAAACTGTTTCCCAAGCTCTAAAGGAAAGAGGGGATTCAATTCAATCAAGGTTGAGCTCAAGGCAAGGAGGAGTTGACCCATAGAAGCATCCACTCAATTTCAAGAGAACAAACTTTCAGCAAAGCTTCATCTCCACCAGACGAAGTGTCTCCTGGGGATTCGAGCGTCAGTGAGGTTAGCCATTTTTTGAGCTTAATATAGCTATGGTTTGGAGCTTTGTGAAGTGAATGTTAATCCCATAGAATCTTAGATGTTAGATGCAATCTATGTTGCATGTTGATGGTGTGGGTTGAGTTTCATCTCAATCTGAGCTCAAATGAGCTTGGATCATGGCTTCAAACATGGATGGTCTCCATGGCTCATAGCGCAAAGATGGATTTATGGCCATCCATCGGCGTGTTTTGAATGGAATGCCAAGATTAAAATGCGTAATATCCATATTTTTCTCCCTTATCCGGATTTAATCTCACTCCGATCTTGATCGATGAGGGAGAAAGCATAATACTGCAGCGTTATGATGTGACAGGTTAAATACCCAATCCTATCATGCCACGTGTAAAGCGCATGCTGCGTCAACGGCACACGTGGTGCCGATGGGATTAATAATATAAGTAGGGTTTAAATAAATTCTAATTAATCACCAAACCTTCTAAAATTCATATCTAAGTGTAGAAAAATAAAAAAAATATGAAATAAATTGCACATGAAAGATAATTTAACATAGAATATTCTAAAATTAATTTCAATAGATTTTAAATATTAATTTTTCTGAATTTAGGTTTTATTAGGAATGTTAATTTGCCAATTATCCTTTAATTACTCCTCTAATTAATCCCAAACTTTTTATGCTTAATTAGTGGGATGACTTTTGCCTCCCCTATTTTGTTTGGGATTTATTGGTGGCTTATTAGGGTAATTGCTAGTTCATTCTTTAATTATCCCCTTAATGTAATTAAGTTTAATTAAGGGCATAATTAGTGGTTTAACCATTTGATTGAGTCAATTAAGTTTTGATTAAGTGCATGCGAGGTTTAGGGAATAATTTTGGGATACTTTCCTTGAGATATTCCCTAAACCTATTTTTCTTCCATAATCCATTCTTAATTAAAGGGTTAATTCACTAATTACCCTCTTAATTAATTTCATAAAATTCTAAAACCTTCTAGAACTTAATTAATCTATCTTGGATAGATGCTTAGGTGTTTAAGAGCCTAAGTATAATAAGAAAATCAAAATCCAACTTACATGTGTGAGAGGGGTTATGAAATTACTTAAGTTAAACCCCTTAGTTTAATTAATCACTAATCATGAGCCAAATTATGTTAGGCCTTTTCATCCTAGGTGCATTGCAAATTTAAATTCCTTGTGAGATTTTATGTCATCTCATTGGCTCATGATTATGTGGTTAAATATGCTAAGGTGGTATATGTAAGGGGTAATTAATACACTTAATTCATACTTTAACCTAATCAAAATATAAAATGGATCTAACCATCTAAAAATTGAACTTAAACATCATTTACATGTGGGAATAGGTTAAGAACAGCAATCTCACCTCATATTTCTCAAATTAAACTCAAAACAAAAAACTAAACCTTCTTTAAAATAATTTGATTTGCTTTAAGCTTTCTTATTTCATGAGATTGTCTTTAGGAATTAATTAGGGTGGATGTATTTACATGCTTTCATCATTTTAGTTCCTTTCCAACATGCTAAATGTGTACGTCATATGAATTTCATGCATTCATTCTTTTCAAAAATCAAAATGAAAGTGAAATGTTTCTTTTATGTCAAATTGCAAGTTTTGGCTAAAATAGGAATATGAATGGCTATTATCACTATTAAATCCAAATTATTTTCAAAATATATGAATCAATTACCAAAACTGAAAGTTTGTTACTTATATTTATTTATAAGCTTGCATGTGAGTAAAATATAAGGATGTGCTTAGTGTAGTTTTCCTTCTTCCCTCTTTTAGTATAATTTTGGATAGGATTTGGTGAAGTGTTTAGTTCATTTGAAAAGAACCTAACACTTGCCTAATTCCATTTACTATTCATTCCTATGCTATTACTTAAGAAGAAGGATACTTACACTTGTACATATAAATTGCATAAATAAAATAAATTAATAAACACAAACTTTTGCATCCTTTCTTTTTCATTCATTTCTTTTGTACATATGTTTGTATTTAAGGAAAGTGGTATATTAGTTTGGACAACCCTGGGATTGCGAGGCTTTAAGTAGCCCTAAGTAGGTCTTGTACCTTACACCCCTGGTTAACAATGACGTCGTACTCACTTATGCCTTTCATACATTCATGTGTGCATGTGAAAATTGGATAAGAAATCCCTTTTCTACTTAATCAAAATCATGCATCAAAAGAATTCAAATTTTCTTAAGTAAACTACTTAGCATTCATTATAAGGTGTGCTAGAAATTCTCATTTGCATGTATAGATATGCTTAGGATTCATCCATATGCATGATATACATGTTAGGAAAGGAATGAAGTGATGTGTGTTTTATGAATTTAGTTCACTTTACTTAATCTTAAAATGCCTTTATTTTTGAATAGGTTTGTTTAGAATTGATCTAGACTTAGGATTAATTTAAACATGTAATAAAGCATTCACTAAACAAAACTAAACATGAATCCACTTTAGAAGTTATTTAAGGTAGGGAAGGAAAGAGAAGTTATCTTCTCTTTTCCCTCTCTTTAAAACTTAGTAATTAATTGTAGGATTCATTTAAACCAAACCAAAATATAAAATAAAATCAACCCAAATCAGCTAAACACTTAAATGAAACCACCCATCTAAGTTGAACACCTTCACACTTAGAAAATTTAAACCTTAAAACCATAGCTAAGCATACCACACAAACCTTCGAAAGCACACACATTAGACTATGTCACCACTTCTAGCTTTAGGTTAGGGTGGTGCATGGCTTGATATTTAGCGTTTGTTTTACGATATTCTATTTTAGTCTGGATTTTTGGGTGAATGTACGTAGAATGAATGGTAGGACGATTTAGTCTAACTATTATCTTCTGCAGAGGATTGTACTTAAGGGGCACTATAATAAATAAAACTATAAATGCTTTTGCTGTGCAGGTGCTTATATCCCTAGGCATAATCCAATAGGCCAAGTGGACTTAGTCACTCATGTGTGGGGTGATAAGTCCAATATACATGCTTGAGATTTGTGTGGTTTGTTTAGCTAATCTCTATTTGCAGGTGTTAGCTAGATTTACTTTTTTTATGTAATTTTTGCAATTAGGATTTTGAAATGATTGCTATGGGGATTAGGATGAACATTGGTCATAAGTTCTCATCTTATACACCATGTGAAGCCTTTGGAGTAACCACCTTCCAACTATCCAAAATAAGGAACCAAAGAAGAAAGAAGAAAAGAAGAATGAAGAAATGAAGCTTGAAGACCCCCATAACAATGAATTTCTTGCTTAATTATACTGAATTCATTTATAATCTGGGTTGTATAAGGGTAGAGCTGCTACTTAATTTGTTTTCAGGTTTGAGCAGTGGTGCCCAATCACAAATGATCTCTTATTCTTTTGCGTTAGCTTTATAAATTAGTTAGTGATTTGTTTAGCTTGTGCATTAAGATGGCATCTTTTTCCTAGTTTCTTCCTTTCTTGATGTATGGCCTAGATGTGGATTAGGCTCTTAGGAAAAAATAAATCTTCTACCAAATCTAACAATTCAAAATTAAAAATAAAAAACTCATAACCTCACCTAAAGTCTAAGCTAAAAATCAAGATAAAAGAATTAGCAACCCCTTAGCTGGATGAGTATTTCTTTTATAACATCATGCATAAATGCTTATTATTTTCACTCTTGATTGGAGGGCTTCCACCTTTGCCAGAGAAACTTGGCTTGACCTTTGAGAGCCATGGTGTAAACACACCTCCTCCCTTCTTGCTAATTTTTGCCAATATTCATACTTCTCATGCATTAGGCATATGAATCCTATAAGCCTGAGTCAAATGATTGTCCAAAAATGAAAATAATATGTAATATGATTTGCATTAGATTTAGGTCATTTGAAGCACACCCGTACATGATCTAGTCTCTTTAGGGAGTGAGTTTAAGGACTTAGTATCTTTTTAAATAAATAATAACCTAGCTATCTTGCATAAAACATATGACTTGCCTACATGAATTTAAAATAGTAGGAGGAGTTAGTTGGCGGCCACCCCCAGGCAATTGTAAGTCCAAGCAATCGGGTGATTTGTCATCTCTTGTGGAGGCAAATCAAATACCCATTTTGCCTTAGATTTAGGTCGTGCTTTTGGTCCCTCAAATCTCCTTAGATTTAGTGTTCTGCTCTTCATCATAAACTTCTAATAAAAAGACAACTCAAATGAATAATTCAATTTCAAAAATATAAAGCCTAACCATAGGATAGTTTGAGATGCTCGCTAGGTTTTCTAGCATCGTGAGTATTTCCTACTTATCTTTCTTTGGCTTTGATAATAACTCCCTCTGATTGATCAATCCCATTTGATCTTCCAAAATGAACTAATTGATTGATAGTCCTACCTATTGAAATCTTTGGAGAAAATGATCATTTACCTTAATCGAGAGTATTCCTAAGGGATCTCATTCCTTAGGTTGTAATTAACTATGGGGGCTTGCCCATGTTGGAAACTTAACGAAGCCAGTTTAAAATAAACCCTACATTACTTTTCCATGTAAAGTAGGGGAAGAATCTTTGGTACACATGCAGACCCATTGTCCTTAGGAGTTCTTGCTGAGGTGATTAGATCCATTGTAGGGTGGTGATTTCTATCTTTCGAGATAGTACACCTCTCCTCAATGTCATACCCGATCACCATCAATAAGAACATCTGTGGATTTAAGTGGTGTCAAAAATGCATAAAAAGAAGAAGTATATTTCAATCTTCATTTTATTTCGCATAGAGTGAAGATGGAAGTATATTTATTATTTAGAAATTAAAAATTTCACCACACCCTCTGTGCGGTAAAAAGACAAGCACTAGCAGATTTCTTAGTAGCACACCCACTTCCTATTGATTCGTCACTTAGTGATGATCTCCCCTGATGAACAAATCATGAACTTTGGTGAGGTTGACAACCACCGATGGGAGATGTATTTTAATAGTGCATCTTCTTTTCATAAAGGGGAAGCATCACGATCTACTCTTCCAAGCAAGGCAGGGGTAAGAATAGTTCTCCTAATTCTAGATCGTGATGTGATAAGATTCTCATACTATCTTTCCAACCCTTGCACCAACAATGAAGTTGAGTATGAGGCTTTGATTTCCAATCTGGAGTTAGCTATCACAGTGTGTCAAGAGCATCAACATCTTTGGGGATTCTCAGTTGGTTATCAATCAGATTGTCGGGTCCTACAAGGTTCTCAAACTCAAGCTTCATCATTACCACGAGTATACCATGAAGCTATTGGCCCAAATCCCTGAAGTCACCATCTACAAGGTTCCCCGAGCAGAGAACGCAGTAGGAAATGCTTGGGCCAAACTTGCCAAAGAATTGGCATGTCCGGAAGATGAGTCCATTCCAATAAGGGTCCAAAATAGACAAATTCTATCCTTTATTGATGCTGAACTCATCGAGAGACTTTCTCTTGAAGGGGAGGTTGTGTCATATAAGGACCTGGATTGGAGAAAATCGTTCATAGACTATTTGAACACTGGAAAACTACCTCAAGAAAAGTCACAAGCCCATCAGGTAAAATAGAGAGATCTCTCATATGCTCTCATTGATGCACCATGTACTGACGGTCCTTTGATCAAATGTGGTTGCGCTGTTTAGATAAATATGAAGTCCATGGCATTATAATCGAGGTACATTGAGGTCTATGTGGAGCGCATCAATTCAGTCTAAAGATGAAGATGAAGATTAAGAGACTAGGATACTACTAGCCTTCGATGATTATAAACTGCATGAATGTAGTTAAGAGATGCCATCGTGTGTCTACGATGTACATCAACCACCCAACATTCTACACCCTACATTGGCCTCATGGCCATTTGAGTGTTGGGGTACCGACATTATGGGTCCTATCGATCCTCATTCTTCTAAGGGTCATCGGTTCATCTTAGCTGCCACCGATTACTTTTCCAAGTGGGCGGAGGCAATCCCACTCAGAGAGGTAACAACTCAGCATGCCCTTCAGTTTTTCAAGAACCATATCATATATAGGTTTGGGGTGCCTCGATGAATTAAATCTGATAATGGCACTGCATTCAAAAGCACCAAGATCAATAGCTTCACCAGAAGACACGGTATATATTGGAGATACTCCACCATCTACTATCCCAGAGTAAATAGCTTAGCAGAAGCATTCATTAAAATTCTCACCCAAATACTAAAGAAGTCTCTCTATGATAACAAGTGATAGTGGAATGAGTAGTTGGTTGAAGCCTTGTGGCCTACATACCACATACCAAACTCAATCTCCCCCCTTAGTCCCAGTCGTTCTACCTTTAGAAGTTTAACTCCCATCACTAAGGATAGAATTGGGCAGCAAGATCACTACATAGCATAATGCAAAGTTGTAGTTAGAAGAGCTCAAAGGTTTGGAGGATAGTCTCTTACGGGCGTGCCAGAACCTCAAGTTATACAAGGCCAAAATGATTCAAGTTCACAATAAGTTGGTCCGCCCTAGGTCTTTCCAAGTAGGGGAACTTGTGTTAGTCCTAAGGAGACCAATTATTGCCCATCAAAAGATGTTTGAACCCACTTGGGAAGGCCCATATGTCATAGAGAAGGCCTGGGAGGATGGTATCACTTATTGATTGTAAAGGGGAACACCCGCTTGTAAATAATGGGCTCCC